>JAOXYM010000016.1:26550996-26575369 GCA_028567055.1 Leptatherina wallacei | reverse complement strand
TCAGACCGGCGGTTCCCAACGTGGCGTCCAAGGAGCAGGGGGGGGGGGGTGAGACAGCGCACCCTGTACTGCAGCACCAGAAGTGTGACTGATGTGCTTTGGCTGCAACTTCTAAATTTTCCTTTTAACCTCATAATAGTGTAAATTGTCGTAACAATTGTCGTATGTTCCTCTAAATCCATTTGCTCTGATCCGGGAATCTGAGAATAAAACTGCACAAAAATCCAGTGTGTCAGAAAGAGCTGTCTCAGAAATGTGTAGAAGTTTCTATTCTTTACATGAACTTGTGTATTTTTAGTAGAAGTGAAGGACCAGAAAGGCTTCATGGTTTTATTTGAGTTATTGAATATGCTAATATCAAAAATGTCAAAATGAATGTCCTGGCCGAGGATTTACCACAGATTCATCACTATAGATTTTAACTGAAGGTAAAACAAAAAAATACCATGCACAAGATCTGTTAGAAATTACTTGAAAGGTTTAGAATTTTAGATAAGTTTTAATGTTCTGAAAATGAAATTTTATACCAGCTGTGATATAAGGTCAGATATATGTAGCTTTACTAATGTTGCTAATTTATTTTATCTATAATTTTGATTACACTAAATATGATGCAAATCCTATAACAGAGAAACACTGACAAATTCTATTAGATAATTCTAATACATGTATTTTTATAGATATATCAAAATGCAAAGACAATCACCTGATCAATCTACTTGTCCCTGAGTATTGAGAAACAACGTGCAGAAGCTTTAGATCTGTATGTTTGGAGATTTTTTGCTGCATAGCCCAATAATGTTCATCTTCAGCTCTCTGTCTTGTTCTGTAATTTAAGTTCTTTTTCTGCGCTTATTTTGGGGAATCTTTTTAATTTAAGCTTGAATATTGACTTTGTTTTCTAAAATAGATAAATATACAGTAAATAGTTTGAAAGTGTTTTTGTGGATCTCTTTTACATTCACTTATATTTTACATACTGCACGATGGACGTCGTCTTGCCACTGCTCTGCCACCCCATGTAGAATGTTTAGATCCGCCACTGTGGAGACGGCTAGCATCTATTAGCACTGCTGTTTTCTGTCTCTGTCTTTCTGCTAAGCTAAGTTAACCAGCTGCTGACTGTAAATCTCTGGAATTATTTAACAACTGCACAAATAAATGCAGCTGAATCTGGCCAGGCGCACATCTGCATTGATGACTTCTGTGTTTTTCAGGTGCATGGTGCAAATTCAGCTAATGGGATTCATCACCAGGAGTCAGACAGCACTCAGGATGTCAGTATTCTCTCATTTCGCTCTACGGCCTTTATCATCACACTGTTGTTCTTTATATAATTTTTTTCTTTTTTTTTTTTTAAAGGAACAACACTGATGTGAGCAGCAGCGATGAGACGGGGAGGCGGACATGACTCAGACTGTTCTGGGACATGCAGACAAAGTCTCCGGAACCTGCAACGGACGCCTGACGAACATTTCAGTTTACACTTAATACCAAAACAACAAAATCTCTATCTCAAGTGAATTTATTTGTTGTTGCAGAAAGCACCTATTAGCCAATCATGAAGATCGCTTAAACTACTATAAAGTATGGACATGCAGAGATATTATCGGTACAACTGCTGAAAACACCAGTGCGGCAACTTTTGATGCTTTACAGTAGTTAGAAAGTTTGAATCTACGAGTTGCCGAGAACAATTCTGAATTCTGATCTGGAAGCAAAACTGCTGATGGACGAGTACATGAAGAGCTGAACAACTGGGTCTCAGTTGCTTTCTTTGTTTTATTTATTACTTTTTCTTCGCCTGTTTGCTTTGTAATAATCCCTCGTACTGTAGGTGAGCTGTCTTGGCCTGTGACACTCAGAGCAACGTGTGAACAATGCCTTTTTTTAGTGAGTCTGGCTCTTTTGTCATCTTGATATCTGAGAATTGGTATCAAACTTATTGCGCTTGTCCATGCCTTGTTTTCACTCTCCCGCTGTAGCGCACAAACATTTATTGAACTATTTTCTCCAAACTCAGTCTTCTTTTTGGGATCGGAAACAAGTCGAGCGGAATTTTGGTCGGGGTGTAACACATTTGAATTAGCATGGATTTGTTTTTGTCAGGTCTTCTCCCAATACATGTGCCAAAGCAGTCCGTATAATATTTTCTACAAACTTCAACCTCTTCTTGATGGTGCCTATTTTTCTGCCTCCTGTCTGAAATGACAAACTAAATGAAGTATATCTTCACAACTACAAGGGCTGTATGTGTAATATTGGTCTCAAAAGAAAGCTGAGATTACTACAGAAGTACAAGAATCAAGATATGTGTTACTGTGTCAGAGTAAATTCACCTGGAACACAGTAGAAAATGTAAATATTATCTCCTCCTGAAAGAACCCCACTATATTTAGAGTAAATATAACATCTGAATTATTACTTAGCTGCCCAATTCATCTAGGAATGAGTAAAGTAATCCTAGGAATGAGTAAAGTAATCCTAGGAATGAGTAAAGCAGAGTCTCTGCTTTCATATGACACCTTGTCTGTGTTGTTTGCTTGAAGTGGAGAAATGATCAGAAGCTCTAAAGTGGATGTTTTTCTTACATTCTCATATATTGCTTGGTGTTTGAATTGTGTTTGGTTTGGATGCCGATGCTTGGTAGAGTCTTTTAGCTGAGTTTCTCCCTGTCATGTTGCTATGCTACATGTTAGCATTCCTGGTGTCTGCAAACATCAAGAAGAGGTTAAACACTGTAAACAGAAGATTCAGGCTATCAGAAAAAATATGGTGTAAGCAGCAGAGAGGTACAAAACTATGTAATTGTAATTCCCTCGTGAGTGAATTACATAATTATCATTTGAAAGCAAATAAAGACTGGACTGGTAGAGTACATGTTTTGGTAGAGGACCCAGAGATTGAAGTGTTTATGACAGCACCAGGGATCTACTACCTATCCTCATATGTGCACAAGGAGAAAATGATCTGTTCCAGGACTGATGGTGATGATTTAACTACCAATCCTCTCTTCAGGTGTTTCTCAAGAAGCAGCAGTTTGCAGATGGGTCTGAGATTTATGGGAATGAACCTGAATTCATCTGAATGATGTGAAATATTCCATCCTTTTTCAGTTCTTTATCAGCACACCTCTGCTCTGTCATTTCTGTTATTCACTGTGTACCTTGTATCAACCCAGACTCCGTCCATATAGTAGTATTAATTAACAATATATGGTATGACATGGCTGTCCATTTGAGCCCCTTTTTTTCATGTATGCCCGCGAGCCTTTCTTATGTCTATTAAAGGGCTGTCACAGAAGCTGAAACCCAAACAATGGATGTGGGATGTTAACGCTCATCCGTGCCCTGATTAACAACTCGTGGCTTTTGTTTGTGTTTATACTGTTTAAGTCTTCCAAATATTGATTTATCCATCCGTCAGCTGAACTGGGAGGTCTGTATGTAGGTTGCTTTTGCTTTACAACAGACATTACAAAGGGGGAGGTGAGTAGCGAACTTGGACTTGAGTTTCTAGAGCAAAGCATGCAGAACAGGCCCGGGTCAGCTCGGATGAAGCCTAAATTTTCCATTGGATATTATTGTACATGGCCTTTTCAGCTGGAGGGTTCCTACCCTTTGGATTATTGCTGCAATGGTTTTTGGAGATTGAGTCATTAAATATTAACAATGTGGCCAAAAGCTGGTGGTGTGTTTATTCTACACTTGTTTCGTTGAAATAAATAAAAACAAGTTAAATAAATAAGATATGACAACAAGACACATGAGTTAAGCTACAGATATCTAAAGATGATTTACTTTATGTCAGAAAGGGGAGGAGGTAGAAGTTTGTCACTTGCTGCCACCTTTATACATCATTAGGTAAACAGAAACAAAACATACTCATATACATGTGACTTTATACAGTTATACAATGGACCCATGGTTCTCAACCTGTAGACCCCCACCCACTCCATGCTTGGTTTTATGCTTTCATTTTCGAGCTTCTCACCACAGGCGATGCATTCTGGCTGAGTCCTGTCCTCTGATAAAACTACCAACATATAGCCTTGATTTTTCTTTATTCTTTAATAGCAACTAATAATGAAATGGTGCAGGAAAAATTCAGGTTACCAGGATAGACATAGTCCACTACTGAAGCTTCACTAGGTCACTGACCTCACTAAACCACAGTACATAGACCAAAATTGATTGAACACACAAGGTGGGGCCTACTGAGTAGCTTTTCTTATTTTTGATTCTTGACTGATGATATATATTTTAAAGTATTGTTGTATAGTAGATTTTGATGATCCCATATATTCACTCTGGGAGCAGGTTTGAGATGTTTGTGTTTTTGCGGCTCCCAAAACGCAGGTAAAATGAGAAACTATCCATCAAAATGTGAATTTAGTGAGACATGTAATAAGACAGGTTGGTTCCTGGGACTATTTCACACAATCTCTCACTTTAATTTGTATTTATGTTGAATATTTTTTCTGAATATTCAAAATTCCCCCTCAGTTCTGCATGTTGAGGGGTAATGATTGGTTAAATGCTCGTTATTTGATAAAGAGTTGATTTGATCCTTCTGCGTTGGAGGTTTTGTTTATAAATCTTATTGCTCTTTTTTGCAAAGTGTAAATTGGATATTTATTCTGTCGGTGTTTCACCTTCACACAGTATGCCATATAAAATAGAAGTAAAAAGGAATAGTAGAGTTTATAAGGATTTTTGATTAATGAAATATTTAACTTTATAGAATATTGCCACTGATTTTGATATTTATCTTTCATATATTTGATATTTCACCATAATTTATTATGTAATATAACTCCAATATGTTTAAATTGTTTATAATGTGTTTCTTATTAGTTGTCAAGGTTGAACAATTTCCAAATACTATGTATTTAGTCTTTTGAGCGTTTTAACAAAGTACATTTCACTGGTTTATTTCTATGGAGCTGTGCCAGATTTCAAGATAAAAACACATGGTTGGTTTCAGTAATTTAGCTCAAAGCCATAATCATTTATACATTCCTCACAGACACCGTAAATAAATAAATAAATATTTATAATTATTATATCAATAATAAATGGTAGGTGTTCCAGCAGCTGGGCTTCCAGAAAAAAGAACAGGGGAAAAAACTAATAGTAAAATAACAATAAAAAAATCAATAATAATATACAGTTAATATCTTAACTTTGGGATAATTTGTTTTATTTCAGCTTCTTAATGTTTTATAAAAGTCACATTTATATGAACAATTCAGTCTTTCAGGCTCAAGTCCACCTCTCTAACCTCTTAGCCAACAGTCTATATGTAAACTATTTAACAGTAAGAATAGATTAACAGTAGCGTATTAACAGCATTAAACTTGAATTTACCGGTTAAACGTTTTGAAATTGACATTCTAGGAAATTATATTGAATTTGACACTGTATTATAAAAGTTATGTGAAATGAAATTATTTTGCCTTTTTTTTATGAAATCTTATGTGCAGTTCTTACAGGTTTTTAATATAAGATTATGCTGGTAAATTTGCAGTATGTCTCTGTAATCTTAATGGTATTTTCTGGCATTTAAAAAAAAAATGCCAGAAAAACCTGTGAAATAATATAAGAAAAACTGTAATATATCAGCTTTTACAGTGAACACAGAGCATTAAACTAAACTCTGCGTTGGAAAGACAAATATTCCTTATTCCTATGTGTTGTCGGCCAGAAGAGGAGCTAATAATTCCTTCATGTGGAAAAGGCTCCAGGATGAATCATCCAGACTGTGTTTGTATAAATCCCTTTTATTTGTTGGCCTTGACAAATGTCAGGTCTTATCTACATGTCCCAATTCTTCTGCTAAAGGGCAAAGTGGATAGATACAGAGGGGACATTTAATTAGGGGAAAAAAATTATTTGCAAAAGAAGGCCAAAAGTACAGTATTAAGTTCAGTCATGGATCCTTATGGTTATTTATTATCTTATGTGTCTGAGATGGTGGTCATGGAGCGCCACAAGGGACTCTCACCATTTCTCTTCACACTGTGGAGCTCAGACAGAGTCCTGTCATCTGCAGAAATACTTTAATTACTCTGCAGTTGTGGGGTGTATCAGTGATGGAGAAGAAGTTGAGTACAGAGAACTGGTCTGGCAGTAGGTGAGATGGTGTGACTGAACTGGAAATGCAACTCAGAAGCATCTAGAAGAAAAGTCGGAGCAGACTCTGGAGGAAGCTCAGATCCCTCTTTATCTGCACCAAGAAGTTTCATGTCTTCTATCAGTCTGTGGTGGAGAGTTTAACCTGCTTTGTAGCATATGTTGGGGCAGCAGAACCAGAACCAGAAACTTAGAGAATCTGATCCAGAAGTTCTGGTTCTTTTCTAGGGATTGATCTGGAGCTCCTGGAGCTGATTGTCCACAGTGGAATGCTGCACAAGCTGCTGAATATGATGGACAATACTTGTGTGTTCAGTCAGAAGCTTCTTTAAGTTCCCTGCAAGACCGAAAGGTCCAGGAGATCATCACTGTCCTGACTGTGAATTAATTCAGTGAAAACTGTGAATTCTCATTCTTCTTATAAAAAAGAAAGCTCTACTACAAAATTACAATTTCCCTCCGGGGATAATGAAGTATTTTTATTTTCATTTCATTTCATTAAGATTTTACATTTAGGTCGCATCTATAGCTGAAATGAACCAGGATTAAAGTGGATTATGTACATAAATTATGCATTAAATCATTATAAATAGCTTGTTATTTTCCTTTCCGTGAACTTTACCCTACATTTAAACAGGCATGAGCTATTTTTGGCAATAACTGCAGCCATGGCGTGACTTCCACAAGAACCATGTAGCTGCTATATATCCACTTTGGACAGACCCTAATCCTAAAAATAATTTGGATACAGCACAAGTATCACATCAAACCACCTTCGTGCAGTCTGTGAAGGTTTTTTATGTTTGTTTCTTTAAAGCAGAACTGGCTGTAAAGTTGCAGCCAAGTATCCAAACACTGATTTGAATAATAATAAAATCTATTTTTTTTATTTTTCTATTTTATGTTCCGTGTAAATGTGGACCCCCGGTGGTTTTTCCAGAGGTTCTCCGTTAATCCTGTATGTAAACTGCAGCCAATGGATGCTGGTGTTGAGTGGGGCTGGGATTAGCAGGAGGCGAATGAGTTTCAATTTTACTGGATTACAGAACAAAGAAAGGGGAAAGGGACACCCTGCTCTGATAGGGAAAAAACAGAAATAAACTCAGAAAAGAATACACAAATCATAGATAATAAGACGCACGGTCGAAGTCAACGTTGTGATGATCCGGATTACGTTGTTTTAGCAGACGGCACGGCTACATTGTGGATGGGAATTGTGAGCGTTTCTGATGGATTAAAACGGGGAATAAACCTATTCCGGGATTGACAGCAGCAACAAGGCTATTTAATCGCTAATTGAGGTGAGATTTTTGCTACTGCTTTTTATATTTCTGAACATTTTCGTTGTGTGACTCGGCGGAAGGGGCATCTTTTGGTGACTGTACATTTAGAAATTACAGATTATAACCTAATTTCTGGACTAGGGGAGGGAGATGAAAGGAAAGTGCTAGCACTAGCTAGCAAAAGGGCTAACGCAGTACAGCTAACGAGTTAAAGCTAGCCTGTCGGCTAGCTCGTTATGCTACCGTTTGCTAATTAGCGACTATTTGTCAGTTATTCACATGCTAAGTAGCACTAAAGGTTATTGTTAGTTTGCAGTTCCCCGACTTTCGACGGACTCCTCCCTGTAACCTTGCGAGTGAAGTGTTAGCCTGTATTTTTGACAGGAATACAGCTCTGTGTGCTTGGTAAATCATTCCCCTTTAATCGCTATGACTGATCAGAAGGTTACCCAGTTAGTATAACAAAGCCAGCTGTCTCAAATAACAAGCGAAAAGGGGAGCTTTGCATTTAAACTTCGGTGAAACAATTTGGTGAAAGCAGGCTGTTACTAATGAGTTAATTACCGCTGTGTTATACAGTGTTTTGCTGCAATAAACTTGGAACAAAGCATGAATTTCTAATTGACTTGTGTCTATAATTACATTTGGCTGGAAAAGTGACAGGAGAAGAATGGAGGGGTGTTTTTAAAAACTAGAAAACATTCCTGTTGGATTATTTAACTATTTAAAACTTAGACAGTCTCAACACAAAGTATTGTCTTGGTGACTGTTCAGTCATATATTATTAAAATTATTTAGTTCCCTCTATATTTAGGTGTCAGTTGCCAGGTTGTAGTTTGTTGTTCACACAAATGACTGATTTACAACTTTGTCATTACCTGTGAGCAGGGGTGGGTCCATAAGATTTTTATTGTGTGTGTGTGTGTGTGTGTGTGTGTGTGTGTGTGTGTGTGTTAGGAAATAACTGATTATTACAAATAAACAGGCTATCGAATGTAAATAATTCAATCCAGCTTTATTTGTATAGTGCTAGTTCACAACCAAGTAATTTCAAGGTACTTTTAAACAAAACCAGTTCAAACCAGTTCATTGTGTTCCAATTTAAATAAATCCCAATTAGTCCAGTTTGTAATAACTGTGTTCATACATGCCTATTTACTTTTTTTTTAAATGACCTAGTTAAGGCAAAAGTAAAGCTAAATTTGGTAACTGATAATGAGCATCAGTTTTATCAGTGTATCTTCAGCATTATCAATTGTTTAACTTTGCACAGTCATTATATCTAATGATTTTATTGCTTTTACATCTTTATACACTCTGGCCAGAGGAATATTGTCGTCCATGTAGACATTTGGGGAGATGATGCTCAAGGAAATGGTATTGTTGATGCAGAACAATATATAGAAGTACATTACATGCTGCATTCACTCGCACTCGGGCATTTGAGGTTTAACCAAGGTAAATGTCATTTTACACCAAATTTGTTAAACTTTGATTATCTGTTCTTGTGGTTGCACCTGGAGGGGTAATACGATTTTAGAGTTGACCCTCAATTGAAAGAAAACATATTGATTTTATTTATTTTATCCGTGTCCCTGGTTCTGTTTGTCTGTTTTTTTCTGATGGGCACACTTTTTCTAAAGCACATTTCTTTCCCATCCTGTGCTGCGAACTCCAGCATTTTCTCATACAGAAGCCCTGCAGGAGACCTGATAGACAAAAAGCCTCACTGCAGCGCAGGTATCCCTATTACTCAGATCACTTTGTATTTTCATGAATTCCCGCTGCTTTTATGAAATTGGCTATATATGTATACACCTCCCCTGCCTAACCCACCACTTACTGACACCGCTGGTGCTGAAACTGGAGCAACTACTGGCAAATGAGAAAAGATACAGATATTAGAAAATTCATTTCAGCTCACATTTTGAACATTCTTAACATGTCGATAAAGACAGTTCAAATAAAGTCATTAAGCTGTTTTTTCTTTTGGACCTGATAGGGATAAAACCTCAAGCGGTCATTTGGCGTCTGATCTCACAATTTTAAGTATTTCAGTTATTTTTGTTCCCCAGCAGCCTGCCTGTCGTTTTCTACATCAAATCCAAGTCTTAAACTTCGGTGTGACAGCTCTATTATCCTAACTAATTGCAAAATATAACAGTTTGAAAATAATTGAAGGGTGATTTGACAAATTGTTTTCTAGTGGTTCCCTAAAACTGATACCAATCAAACAGCCATGATATATTCTGGAACCTTACCAACTAATATGCAGCTTTCACTCAGTAAAATCAGTTAATATGTGAAGCTCTGCTTATTAGTTTGTTGTCTCTCCAGCTCAGCTTTGCAGCAATTAAACATAATGACATGAATGATGACAAAAGGCCGCGGCCTCAGACACAGGGTGCAAACATGGGGATTATGTTGTTTGCTGTGTTGAAAAGTTGGGCAGTAGCTCTCCAGCCTCTCCGTGGCCTGCTGTAAGATGTTGGCATGGATGAAAATACAGACAAAAGTGAACCTTGGTCTGCTATTCCAGAGCTGAAATGTGTGTGTAGGAAGTTTAGATGTAGATTATAACTATTTTATTTGAGAGAAAGTTGAGCAATTAATTTATTTACTTTTAGCAATGCAACCATGAAACAGGGATCTGTACTACGGAGTAGGTTTAACATATCCTGGGTGTCTTGGTGATCTGGATTAACTAACCCTAACAATGAAGTCTGGTTCTGACTTGAAAGAAATTAAATTTTTGCTGTTTAGACTATTATAAAAAAATCAGATGGGCTTTCGCATGTGTGGGACATGTGAACACAGCGTGTTGCGTGTGACGTCCCGTCTTCGTCCTCGTTTTCAGGGCTGTAGACTGTTCACACTGTAGTCTGATGGAGGTCAGATTTATATGATAATGGAAACAACCACATAGAAAAATCTGCTCTCAGCAAATTGGAATTGAGCATCAGACCTGCATGGTGGATGTAAATATGAGCGTACAGACATATTTTGATGCAGTTTGGTGAGTTTTATTCATTTATTGGCAAATTATATATAGTTTAGTGATGATTTTTTTCTTTATCCAATAATTTTAGTTGTGAAGTTGAGTCAACAGGAACAAGTTTTACAGTAACTAGTCTCTGTTTTTAGGCTAACTATTCTCTCCTGGTATATTTGTCATGAAAATGCTTCTACATGAAAATAACTTTCTCTTCACAGACCAATGTCATTTTTCATTTTCTTAGAGAAGTGAATGGTCTGGAGGTCATTTTTTTTATGCATGTGTTGATCTCTTATCTCAGAGCCTAAACTGTTCCACAGCAGGTTAGGTTTCCAGCATGTGTTGCCATGGCGATACAACCAGGGCTGGGCAATATGACCTCAAATCAATATCACGATTAACCGAACATGTTACCTCAATTACAATTAATTAGCGATTACTTTAGTATTGTTTTATTTTTAGCCCTCATAGATAAATGACAGATGATAAATATTTCCATAGTAGAAGAGCAGATATTGATACTAAAATAAGTAAAAGGAAGCACACACATTTTAACTATATATCGTTATTTATCATAATTTGATTAATATTTCTAATTATTTTCAAGAGAAATCATTTAAATAATTGTCATGAGCAAGATTACACCAATTATTAGTTCTGAATGTCAGTTTTGATTATTTTTCAATTAATTGTCCAGCCCAAGACACAACCCAGTAAGAAGCAAACCAATTTCATGACACTGAAAATCGGAGGATGAACCTTGAGGTTCCTCACTGAGCCACTAATCCGGCTCTGTAGGAGAGGCCCTCGGTTATCTTAAATATCTGAGCAGCGTTTTCTATGAAAAACATTTGTGTACAAGACTTGTACGTGTGTTTTCGCCTCTCATGTGTCCTTTGACTGTGTTGGAACATTCAAACTTCACCTGATCAACATCCATCTCTCAGTTTTGTTGCCCATCTTTGGAGCAAATACCCAGTTGGTTGGTTGGTTTAATCTCTTTGTGAACTCCTGAGAGTATCTGTTAAAGCCTCACCTTCCACCTGCTGCTGTATATCAGCTGGTTGAAATTCAGCATCACACAACCAATTTACATTTAGAACACCAATTTATTTTGGGTTAATATTTAATTCACACCTGATTTTAGCTTTCTTCTTCACCGGAGCAGATCTTTTAATGAGTCAGAGTAACTGTAAACAGATGTGTGGGTGAACCAGATGTACCCATGTCGGTCTCAGTAATGATGACCTTATGTTCCCTTCATTATTCCAGTGTGAGGTGTTGCGTGTGCTGGTTTATCTTCAAACACAGATAAAAGACACTGGTTCTTTCTGTGAAATTTATTCTGACTAATTGAGTAAAGTTGATGTAACAACAAGAAGATCTTGAATGAGAGTAAATCTGTGGATAATGTCAGATGTGGAGTGTAAAATATACAACTAAGGTGCAAGCTCACAACAACAAGTGGGAATATCTGGCAGGAAAACTCTTTTTCTAATTCTTTCTTGAGAGAATACAGTTGAACCATATCACCAGAAGCTTCTAGCCTCAGCTTTATTTGTAGGGCACCAATCCAATTAGTTGTTGTCCCATTGTGAACCAATTAAAGCAATACCATTATATGATCCACTTTAGTCCAATTTAAAATAACTGTTCATATAAAGCGGTTCATAAAAATAATGACCTAGCTAAAGGAAACCAAAGGATTGGATTAGATCCTCTCTTTCATTCAATCCTCCATCCTGAGCTGCACGAGGAGACAGTGTAGAGGAAAACCTCCATCAGAACAGGAAGGAAAACGTCAATCAGAACCAGAATAGGGAAGGAAAACCTCCAGTAGAACCAGGACCAGGAAGGATAGCTATCCGTCTGGATCAGTTGAGGGTGGAGAGGACAGGAAAGAGGGGTTAGCCAGCAGCATAACTCCAAGCCAGGGATACCTGCTGAGAAAGTAGAAGAGAAACACAAATGAATGACAACAACAACGTCAGATATTTCTACATGGAGAGTAAAATGAGCAGAAAGGAGCCCAGTGCATCATGGGATGTCCCCCTGCAGCAGCAGAACTAAATGGATGGATAAGGGTCATCAAGCCAGACGTAGCTATAAGATTTATCAGGAAGGAAAGTTTGAAGCCTGATCTTGAAGGTAGAGAGAGTGTCAGCTTCCTGAAGCCGAACTGGGAGCTGGTTCCACAGAGAAGGGTCTGATAACTGAAGGTTCTGATCTCCCATACTACTTTTAGAACCTCCAGGAACCACCAGTAGAACTGAAGTCTGAGTATGAAGTGCTCTGATTGGAAAACCTGGAACTCTGACTCTTTAAGATTCAATGAGATGAAGAAAAATGAAAGAAATTCATTTAAAAGAAGAAAATGTATAACATTGAAAGACCATACTTCTTTTCTTTCTTCTCTTTTCCAGCCACAGAATGAAAACAAAAATGTTCTCACAGTTTTCCTGTTGGAATAACACTTCAGTGTTAAGTTGAAAATTTGTTATATATGTTTACAGAAAATGAGCCGACTACTTATTGTACATACTTTATACTGATGTGTATTAAAACTGCACCTTTTGACTCCATGTGATTACATTTTATCCCCCTAAAAAGACCCAACTTACGTCACTTTTATTACAAAAAGACAGTAAGCTTTGATAGCTACTTCAGATGAGTCTTGTCCTGTTTTTTTTTCTTTTTTTATGGGATAATGAATATTTCCTTGTACTGCTCTTGTCAGTAAACAGCTTCATTACATTACTGATCATTCTGTGCCCTGATTAAAGTGGATTTATTAGATTCACCTAAAAGTTTAGCTCCAAATGACACTGGCCTTTTGCCCAGGATTTAAACATGCAGGAAGATCCTTGTAGGACGCATTTATCATAAGAAAACATTGAGACTTCTGTCTGTCCTTGTTCGATCATTTATATTTATATTCCAAGCTATAAAATAAGTAAGTAAAAAGGTCCCTCTTGTTTACAGATAATCATATTGTTCTTTTCATATTGTCATATTTTGCATTAAAAAAAAAGTTGGATCTTTGGACTTGTTTTTTGTGGTTTAGTTTTGTAACATAAACAAAGTTTGCATCACCACACTGATTGGGATGAAAAAACAAAACAAAGGTTTTCCTTTTTTTTTTCTTTTTTTACTTGACAACAGGCTGTTTTTATTTATGACCAAGCTGTTCAATATTAACTTTGACGTTAGGTTTGAGCTTCCCCTTGTGAAGCAATTGACATGGTGTTATCTTGAGCCTCTGCTTATCCCCACCATCCTCCTCCTCGCTGCTTCCTTTGCCTTCTAAATATGTGAGGGAAAGAGGCCATCTATTTTGAGGCCATAATAATTTAGGAGGGGGGTAATGTTTGCTGTGGCCTCAGGGGAGGCAGATTTAGATGGCCAACAGACTTGGCACGTTCAGACTGGTGCAGCTGAATCCCACCACACCCACTCTCCTCTCTCTCTCTCTCTCTCTCTCTCTCTCTCTCTCTCTATTGAGTCAGTGGTTTGGGCTTGCCAGAGGCTAGTATAATGGTTCCCAGTGTCTGGAGAGATTAAAGGCCAGAGCTGCATTGTTCAAATGCCCCGAGATTAGTTTCCAAGGAGACGGGTTTCAGTTGCCATGAGAACATAGTGCCTGGCTTTAGCCGAGCAGTTTTCCTGTAACACTTCCTATCTCTTTGTTTCCTTGTGTAATTTAGCTGATTTTTGTTTTTCTTTTGTAATGAAAGGATGTACCTTCTGCAGTTGTGGTTGAAACTTGAGGACTCGTGCTGGCCATCTGTCAGAGTGGATATAAAGTGTAAAGAAGCTCACATGACATCACTAAAGTGCTTCAATCATCTTTAACTGACAAAGGCCAAGCATACGTTTCAGCCTTTTGATGGATTTGGCTTTTAGCGATGCTGGGAGCCTGACTAGGGATCGGTGTGTCCGTCAGACAATGCGTCATTTTGTTTTCATATAACGTGGAATTTTGTGTTTCCCACTATGATCCTCAGAGGATAAATCCTTTAGTCAGCAATGATCTGTTAGCATCACCGTAAAGTAATAAAGATAAAATGAGAGGGCTGCATTGGTTGGATGGGGGTTTTTTAGTCACGGTGGTGGTTGCAGGATGTATCTACCGGGCCTTCCATGCTAAATGCTAAATGTAAAACATCTTAAAGATGCATTTCAACCAACAGCAGCCTGAATCTCAGCAGTTTGAGGCTTTTTTAAGGAGCTAAAAAGATAATTAAGTTCTTTATTCATTCTTTATGACTAACATTAAAATATATTTCCATCAGGCATACTTCAGACAGAGGTAAGTTAGTTCCTTGTAACAAATAATTGTAACGATTAATTCATTGTGAAGATCTGTCAATCTTTTCCAGGAAAGGATTGTCTGAACCATGTCAGCAGATTTGAAACAAAAACAGAGTTAAACAATATCTGTGAGTTAGTGCTTGTGTTGTTTTGTTTTCATTCCATGTTGGAGTGCGAAAGAGATTTCCCATCCAAACAAACAAATCATCCTTATTTTGGTCATCTTACAAATGAATGGCAGTGGTGTCGCTGTGGAGGACGGCTCGTCGGCATGTAAAACATAAAAAAGTTGCACTGACGGGAGGAAATGCATCAGTTTCACCACCAGCTCTGCAAATGTTCAGTAACTGGGTTAAATAATGTTAATAATATTTACCTTACCTGACACTGAAATGAAGTGTTATGTCGTTTGCAGTTTTGTAATTGTGTACAACTGATTGGGGTTAATGTGACGATTTAAGTGAAAAAATCTTGGCATTGAAACAAACACAACAGAAACTATTTACATATTTACACTTTCTCCTCATTTACACTTTATTTATGCTTCTATTTACCTCCTATCCTCACAAAACCAACACCAACTTAGCTGCTTTTTGGCGCCATCGTGGATCAGAAACGTCTTCTTGGCTTTATTCCAGCCATAGAGGACCATCATTTTTCTTCTTTTCAAACACACATTGAACGTTCTGCTCACTTGTTGATCTTTGGCTGCTCCTGATTGGACATTATTGTCAATTAAAGCTCTCTGATTGGTGGAAAGTCCAGGTCATAGTAAAGGTCTCTTAACTCCATAGTTGTGAAAGTGATCTTTTTTTAGGGGGAAAATGTGATAAATAATGGTGTTATCATGGATGACTCATTGTGGATTTACCATATAGAGTCTCTGAATAAACACTACATTTTGTGGCTGGATTGTAAACCTCCTGGACGGGATAGAAATGCCTGGTCAACTACTGTAGATCACCTAAAGGGTAAGCGTTCCATCACAGTTTACGCCACAGAGTTACACACTAGCGTTCCAGAGAAACTGTTCACAATATAAGTGATAGCGCTCGGGGGCAGTTGGATGGAATACTTGACCAATCAAAAATGTTCACTGCAAAATCTACATAATGGAAACAATGATATTCTC
The DNA here is from genome assembly GCA_028567055.1 of Leptatherina wallacei. NCBI lineage: Eukaryota > Metazoa > Chordata > Actinopteri > Atheriniformes > Atherinidae > Leptatherina > Leptatherina wallacei. The sequence continues at coordinate 26,559,514 of JAOXYM010000016.1, read as the reverse complement.
TCTAAGTGTGAAAGAAACTGGAGAAAATTGACAAATTTTATAAACCAATACTTTACTTAGAACTTTTATTGTTGCAAAGTCTGCACTATTAAGAACCTCATGATGGTTCAAGGATATTTTCAATTATGAAGAATTAAAAAAACTCAGATACTACTTCATGTAACCCCTGAAGTATTTTACTTTACAGTCATTGAGCAGATGCTTTTATCCGAAGTGACTTACAATTGAGTACATGATGCCAACACTGGAGGAAAGGAGAGGAAAGTGTCTTGCCCAATGACACTTGGCTGGGGCGGGATTCAAACCACCAACCTTCAGGCCACTGGACGACCTGCCCTACCACCTGAATCACTGCCACTTTACATTACTTTTTCCTTTTTTCCTCACCTGACCATTGATGAGCCTGTCTGTTATCTTGTTTTGATACATTACATTTGTTTGTGTTGTGTTCGTTTGTAAAACATTGGAAAAAATACAAATTTAAACTGCAACAGGAATAAAATAAAAAAATAAATAGAAATGTTCACTGCTGTCTTCAGAGGGTTAAACTTCTCCGCCAGATCTTTGTGTATCTCCTGGTTCTTGGTGTGGTTGGGTCTGAGGAAAGGATCCCATAACAGGCTGCACAGCAGAAGACATAATGACCAGACTGTTGTCTTTGTGTTTCATGCTAATGTTAGCATGTTAACATACTAGATTAGGAGGGTGAACGTGTTGTATATTTGCATGATTTATGGTGGATGGAAATGTCTCACCAGCTTCCCGTATCAAACCCTTTGATGTCTGCGGAGCTGCTTTGAATGCAGGCCGCTGCTGCATGTGCACATGAACGCATCATCAGTCCCATTCAGGGGATGTCTGCCTCCCTTAACTTCCTTCCTGTGGTCCTCGCAGAGGCATGGCTCAGATGAGGAAGCTGACATGTGATGGCATCAGGACGAACTCCCGCGGTGAGCCGCAGGTCCCGCTGGTATCGGCCAGACAGGAGATCCTCACCAGCCTGGTGTCTGCCCTGGACTCAGTGGTACGCTCAACATTTGTTTTCACCTTTTCTGTTGTGTCAAGCTAGTTTCGAGCAACTTATATCTGTATATCTGCGTTCCAGTGCATGGCGATGTCTAAGTTAAATGCGGAGGTGGCGTGTGTCACCGTGCACGAGGACAGCGTGATTGCCGTCGGAACAGAGAAAGGCAGAGTATTCCTCAACTCCAGGAGGGAAATCCAAACAGACTTCTACAAGTTTTGCCGTAAGCTGTGATCTGAATGTTGTTTTCTAAGATTTTATTCTGGATCCAGTTTCTTTTTCACTCATTAGAGCCACAGCTGTCAGCCGATGACATGAGACGTGCTTGTGACTTTTTTGTCTCCGTAGGATTTTGGGATCACATAAAGGCAAATTCAACCAAAAGCTTGTGTAACTGCAGCAGCTTGCAGCTTTAGTCCATATCAAATTACCTCAACATGAAATAATTAGATCACAAAGCTGATGCAGCCCCACATTTTTCCTTTCATCAGATAAAATTACTTCCCAACAAACTTTTGGTCACATCTCATTTAGCAAAGGCCATTTGATGCATTTGGTTTGCACATCACAGACAAGGCTTTTCACAACTTTTGTTACTTTTTATACAGCAATCATGCTCCAGAGTTTTTCCTAGAAATAATAATGTCGTTTATGATATGGTTATGAATAAGAACCAAGCAATCTAATGGAGCATACAAACATTTTAATCCCATTTCAAACCCTATTCACAAGTTCTGTCACATCTCACTTCACTGCGCTCATTTTTAGCAGGATACTAAGCACCACCAGTTTGATGGGGGATGCCCCATTACAGCTTTATTTTCACCAGCTTGTTTACACAAGGTGGAATTAGTTTTCCAGGCAGTTACTGGAGTTTTAGGTTGGTGGGGATTTACTGAATAACTTAATGTATTCAGACACAAGTAATCTATTTCTTATGAGTATTTTTCATTATGTGACATTTACAAAACATTTTTATTATTTAAGCTACCATTTATTTGGAGGAAAAGTACTCCAAATAAATAAATGTATAGTTTTCCAAATGTATACTAAAGTATGATATGAATATATCATATTTAGATACGGGCGGCTGTAGCTCAGGGGGAAACTGTAAAGGCGGATCGATTCCAGGGCCAGGCTTCCCCTGACTACATGCCGAAGTGTCCTTGAGCAAGACACTGAGCCCCATGTTGCTCCCCGATGTGTCTATAGGGGTATGAATGTAAGTGATTGTAGAAAGCACTTAGTATGTAACAACAGAAGTGCTGTGTGTGAATGGGTGAATTTGACTTGTAGTGTAAAAACACTTTGAGTGGTCACCACCAGTGACCACAAGTGCTTTAGAAGTACAGTCTGTTTACCATATGTATATTTAAATGAATATATCAATTGTTATATATTTCTGACGATATTTAAACTGTCCTTTAAATTGAAACATATTTCTATTTCTGAATAAAATCTATATATAAACATATGTGTGAACAGCTATATATATTTATAGATATTTAGATATATTTTTTGGCCAGGCAGTGAATCCATGACCTTGTGAAATGTTGTCATTGTATTATTATTTTTAATGTTTAGCAATGAATTGTTTTTATTCTGGCCTCAGGGGTGCCGTGTCTGCAGAATCTGACCACTGCAAATGCCCATACCAAAGACCAGGAAGGCGATATCTGCAAAGTGAGTAAGGATGGAGAGCAGGGGAAACAGAGAGCTCCATCAGATTCCCAAACCAACATCTTTGTTCTGAGGAAGATGGTGGAAGAAGTCTTCACTGTGCTTTACAGTAAGAAGTCACCAAACACAGCCTGTTTTTAACCGAAGCTCATTCTGAGCTTTCATTGAGCCACTTGAGATGTTTCTGCAGCAGAGTCCTCAGTGTGCTGTGTGATGTTCAGGTGAGGCTGTGGGGAAGAGCAGCCTGGTCCCTGTGCCTTATGAGTGGATCCAGAAGGACCCCGGTTGTATTGTGGCCCACGGCCTGCCCGAGGGAGTCGCCTTGAAGAAGCCCTCGGAGTACGACATTAAAACACTGATGAAGATCCTGGAGCAGAGCCACCGCATCCACTTCACAGTAAAAAGGTACGTTTTTGAGTGAAAAACTACTTGTTCTGAACGCATGTTGTGAAGAACAGACTGCTGTTTTACAGCTTGTAAGACATTTAGAAACCGTCTGTTTCATATCAAACAACTCATTTGAGTTTAGCCTGTAATGCTTTGCAGGGATGAATATTTGTGTGTAGCTGGAAACTCAAAAACTGAATATTTGTGTGTAGCTGGAAACTTATTCCTGTAAGTTTTAAAGGAAACAAATACACTTTTCCTGCGCACTGTCTCTGATGTGAACTCACCATCCACTTTATCACCTGTTAACACAAATATCTAATCAGCCTATCACATGGCAGCAACATTTAGTCATGTTGACATGGTGAAGATGACCTGCTGAAGTTCAAAACTGAGCATCAGGATGAGGAAAGAGGGGATTTAAGGGACTTTGAACGTGGCATGGTTGTTGGTCTGAGTTGGCTGCTGCTGCTGCTGGTGGTGTAATGGTGTGTGTGGGGGGGGGGGGGATTTCTTGGCCCACTTTGGTTTCTGGTTTCCTGAACATGACAATGACTTCACTGTACTCCAATGGCCTCCACAGTCACCAGATCTCAATCCAATATTCCGCCTTTGGGATGTGGTGGAACGGGAGATTCTCATCATGGATGTGCAGCAACTGTGTTGCTGGGCGATATGACCTAAAATCAATAGCACGATTAATTGAACATGTTACCTCGATTACGATTAATTAATGATTATTTTAGTATTGTTTTATTTTTAGCCCTCATAGCTAAAGTTTTTGTTGCAAATATTTTCATAATAGAAGAGCAGATACTGATTTTAAGATAAGTGAAATAAAGTATGATAAAGTATCCACTGACTTCATTGATGCCCACTATGCAAATCACATTTATATAAGATAGTGCTGTCAGTGTTTTGATTGGTTTAAGACATTAACACATTCTCTCCTTAAGGTTTCTTTAAAAAAAATATCCCTGATAAGGTGAAAGTATAATTACTAGATTTCTGATCCATTGGTCAATCCAGCTGATGCTGAAAATATTTTAGTCTTTTACCCTTTAAAACTCCACTAGACTGCTGGTACCCCTCTTACATCATCAATAGATTCTCAGGAACGGTACTGTGTGTAACTCTGTGGGCTAAATTGTGATGGATAGCTTATTCTTAGATGATCTACAGTAGTTTGCCAAGTATTTCTATCCCGTCCAGGAGGTTTACAATCCAGCCACAAAATGTAATGTTTATTCAGAGAGTCGATATGGTAAATCCACAATGAATCATCCATGATAACACCATTATTGATCACACTTTCATTATAAAAACATCACTATCCCTACTATGTGGCTGAGAGACCTCTATTTTGACCTGGATGTTACGATGAAGTCACTTCCTGTCAAACTTTACACTGATCAGAGAGCTTAATTCGACAGTAATGTCCAGTCAGGAGCAGCCAAAGTTCTATGTGTGTCTGAAAAGAAGAAAAATGATGGTCCTCTATGGCTGGAATAAAGCCAAGATGTTTTTGATGTACGGTGGCGCCAAAAAGCAGCTGAGTTGGTGTTGGTTTTGTGAGGATAGGAGGTAGTAGCATAAATAACTGGAAATGAGGAAAAAGTGTAAATGTATCAATAGTCTCTGTGGTGTGTTTGTTTCAATGCCAATATTTTTTCTCCTGAAAGCCAAGACTTGAGAGAATGATCAGCAGATGAGAAAAGTCTTGGTCACTGTTGATCTGTGTGTTATTTCTACAAAGTACTGTTAGTAATAAATTCTGTTTTCTTGTTCTGGTTGGCCTTTATGGTGCTATATCTATTGATACATTAATTTTACATCATTTTAGGTCATAATTTTCGATATCTGAGGCTGTCTTGAAAACATCCTGTCTGCATGGGGACTGGGATTGAAAGGGTTGAGCTTTGCATGTGTTTGTATATAAATAAAAAAAGGTGTGTGGGGGGCAGTAATAGTAAAAAATGGTTTGGAGTTTTAATGATTAAATAAAAAGAAGAAATCCTACAAGCAAGTCAAGAAGAAAAGTTCAAACTGGAACCAACTGAAGTGTTTCCTAATCATTTCCATAGAGTGCACCTCCTGCTGCATCTGACAATCTTGCATCAACTGGGTCTTTATTTTGATCTTTTAGACAACGTAAACAGTTATTTAGACACCTGCTGCATCACAAACAGATTACCCACAATGCCCCCTCTCTACATACATCTGTATGGAGCAGATTTGCATTTAATGTTTCAGTTGGAAAGATTTTTATGGGATTACAAAATCCAATAAATCTGTGATGAGATTATGGTTTATCACAATTAACTAAACAGTTATGAGATTATCTGTGATTAAAAGTTTGAATTACTTGATTGTGCTCCTATTATGGGGTTTGTGAACTACAAGACTGTCCAAGAGACATAACAAGTGGCTGCTCTGTGAATGTTGTTGGATCCCAAGTTTGAGAAATAAATTTAATAGCAGTTAATAATCCTGTGAAAACAGTCCTTCACAAACGTGGAAGCTAAAATGTTAGAAATCATTTCATAAAGCAGTCCTGTGTAGGAGGAGTGTTGGTGCTGATGGCTCTCCCAGTGGAACAGACCTGGTCAGGATCACCAGATTTTGTCACAAGACCTGGTGCTCCACTTTCCCATTAGCTTCTGTGCTTTTATACTTGTTACGTCTAATTGAATCTTAATTGGATCACCAGTTGTAAAATTGAACAGTTTTATGTCAAATCCCCTCTGACCCGAAGCAGCAGAGAAAACTGCGTGCAGTGATATTAACGGTCACATGCTCATGCTCACAACAAACTGGGGATTTCCTGTTTCTGCCACTGTGTAATGAAGTTAAATATGAAGAGTCTGAAAATACATGCAGCACTGTGTAACTGCGTGGCACATAATTAGTTTTTAGTCTGTCGGCAGCATTCTTCAGAGAAAGCACAAAAACTAGAGGCAATAAGTAAACAGCTGAAATCCTATAAGTATGTGCAGACTGTAAAAAGTTATCACAGAGAAGTAATTACTGAAATTCATAATCTTTTAAATGCTAATATTCACTAGTTTAACCCTTTAAGTGGCTTTCCTCTTTCCACAGACCTGCAGAAGATTTGTCCCGAGAAGCCAAGTCCAGCACTGATGTCAATCACAACAACTCTTCCACCACCATCATGCCACAGAGCAGCCACGGTCCAGGGAAGACGACTCCCCAGACCGTCACCTCATCCAGTCCCGCCACCTCCAGCAACTCCCTTCTGTCAAACTTCCTGTATGGCATGCCCATGTCCTCCAAACCGCACCCAGACGGCAAGCTGGACTTCAAACCGATGTCCCTCCTCAACCTGGGCAAAGACAGGCTGTCCAACTGGACAGCAGGGACAGAGAAGGGTTCCTCTGGAAAGGACAATGCCATCAGTGGTGAGTTATTTATATATGTTGTAAAAGGTTTCGCTTTATTCTTTTTTCTTTGTTTATTTACTATTATTTCTTTTTGAATGAATCTATTTAATGTTTAATTATAGCAAATGTATTTATTTGTATTCATTTACTGTTAATTATGTATTTTTATAATATTTATTTTTATTAATAGCGATGCACAGATACTGACATTAGTAACGGTATCGGCCTGATACCATGTGCGTGTACTCATAAAAGTGTCCCGATACCACACCCGATACCAAGTGCCATTCCGCCGGTTGCCACGCGCGCCTTATCTTCAAAATGCCGAAAATTAAATAGTTTCACAAGGAGAACGTCTGAATTTACATCGCGCTTCCAGAAGCTCTGTGGTGGTAGCTGCTCTGCTGTCAGACAAGAACACAGCATGCAGAGGGGAGGGGGGCGAGGGCTGGTTGACATGACTGGAACTACCAAAGAAACGAAAGTTTCCACAAGGCTCATCATGTCTCATCAACATGTTCTCACGTAATTAAGCACTATTAACACTTTCCTTCAATTCTAACTTTTAACTTGGTCTTGCTGGTTTTTACTCAGTGCATCATATTTATGAAATATAATCTACTGCCATCAGCGTATTCAAGTCTCTGGTAGCGGAATGATTCACACAGCAGCTGATCGATCAGAGTGATCAGTTCATAATTACCTTCCACTGATCTGTAAAGACAAATAAAAGAGTTTCAGTGGAGTAAAAAGTCCATTTTGTTCTAAACAGACGGTTTTATTCTATGAAGTTTAGAAACAGCAGCAGGAGAAGAGACACAGTCCGTTGAGACCTCTACATAGCTTTTATCCTCATTAAACAGTATAGATTTTTATGACGACAGTATTAATATCCTTGCCTTTTTTTCATGTGCACATTCATGTTGCACACGATGGCAGCGTGCATGTGGTTGATGAGACTGCAGTGCAGACATGAGGCAGAAATATTTCTGGCTCATAAACTCCGCTCCACCTTCCTCTGCAGGTAGCTGCAGAAACCTGTCAGTGAACTTATTGATGTGGACATTTATTCCTACAACGTCCCGCATGTCGTGAACTTCAGCATGGATCCATTTTTATAAAATCTTTTATTTTATAGATAAAGGATATTTCCACATTATCTGATCCAACGATGGGAATCTAAAAATAGAAAGTGCAAAATCCCGTGCAGTCAGTATAACCTCCTGCAGTAGAAAAAAAAAAGATCATTTATTCCTGGAATGTCAGAATCTAAAAATTGCCACTAAAATAGGCAAAAATTAAAAACTAGAATTTTATTTCAGTTTTGGTTAGTAATTCTCCACATGTAATTTAAAATACAGGTTTATTTTCTCCAATATGAAGTTCAGGTAACTCATCTTACTGGCCTGTCCTGTAATGTCTGGAGTTGGGGCGAGGAATGAAATCAGGCAGGGTTCTGGTTAAAAGGCGTTTACTTGCAAATTGGTCAATATTGTTATCGGCAGATACTCAAATCTCAGGTATCGGTATCGGATCGGTTCCCTAAAAAAGTGGATCGGTACATCCCTAGTATTAATTTATAAAAGTTGTATTAATTATAGGGGTTGACAGGAAAATGACTCATGTTTTTCCTTCCTATACTTATAAAAAAGTCTTTGAATGAACATAAGATAATCATGGATAAGATTTCCACATGATTCATTTGTTTTAATTTAACATTACATTCCAGCTAAATGTAGTCCAGTCAAACCAACATAATCCATTAATGACCCATCAACTTATTTACTGCCATTTGATCCGATTTGATTAGTTTTAGTTGATCCAGTTTCATATGTTTTGGTCCAACTCAGTCCAGTAGGTTTTTTCTAACTAATGTACTATATGAAATGAAATGAAATGAAAAATACTTTATTTATCCCTTTTGAGGGAAATTATTGTTGTAGCAGAAGGTTTTTTTTTTTTCAAATAATAATAATGATTAAACAAACAATTAAATTAAAGTAGAAGATAGGGCCTTGTTCCGGAG
>JAOXYM010000016.1:26526680-26546049 GCA_028567055.1 Leptatherina wallacei | reverse complement strand
GGTTTTCTAGAAACACACTGATTTTTATTTACATAGAAAACTAATTTCCTCTTTTAACCCTTTATTTCTTTTTATTTTATTGGCATATTTTATTTATTTTTCTTTTATTGTTATTATTTTATTTGATATTTATTTTAATCCAGTCTTTTTATTCTATGTAATTACAAATAAATTCAGGCATTAAGTCACTTGAATGATTTTGTTTCTAAAACTTAAAATGAGGAAATATTTAGGATAATCATTGACCAATCACGGCATCCGTCAGCATGTCTGTGTCCTTCAGTCCCGCTGGCTGGTGAATCATTTCCACCCCTGTCCTAGCTGACTCTCCCTCGCCAGCGTGTTACGCTAATGGCTGCTCTTCCTTCCATTTGTTCAAGCTCATTTAAATGAGCCGCCGTGCCTTGTTTGAGATAACATCTTCTAACGAATCCTGCAGGCAGCTCATTAGTGTTAATAAAATTAGAAAAGATTGAAAATGTGATTAATTCACAATTACATCACTTTCTCTTTGTCTGTGGGAGACGTTCCAGATGCAGACCCTTCACAAAACAAACGGATCATTAGTTGTGACGGTGAGCTCCGCTAACTGAAACCCAAATTTAGTTAATATTTAACGTTGCAGCCCAATGAATAATTATTCCTAGTTGATATCGCATGGAAAAATCAGATTTATTTTCATGCTTTGAGCAGGTAAATTTCAGAACTTCAGGCTCGGTGGATCAACACATGTTAACTCATTAGTCATTAGTCAGGCTCATGTAGCTGCACATTCACACATGCACTTCCTGCCAGGAGGTTTTTTTTCTCTGTAGATGTTCATGTGTATCACACAGGAAGCCAAACACAATTGACTGAATAAACAGGAATTAATTAAAAAGAAATGAGTTGACTGCAGAAATGAACTGGAGTTTCAGCTGCCGACTCCTTCGTGTTACTGAGGAACAAAACTGCCACAATTAAAAATAAATACTGAAATATAAAAATGACTCAATAAACTAATTGATACAGCAACAAATTATACGCAAAATATTTAATTTAGATTTCTTTTGTAACTGAAACTTTTTTTATTCAGCCCTTATTTATTTACTTTACCACTTAATTTTTAGTTGTATTTATTAATCTATAAGTCTGAGATGGTGGTCAGCAACACAGGAGCGCCACAAGGGACTGTACTCTCACCATTTCTCTTCACACTGTGCAGCTCAGACTTCCAATACATTGGCGAGTCCTGTAATCTGCAGAAATACTGCTCAGTCAGAAACAATCAACTCCTCTGGAACACAAACAAAACAGAAGAGGTGATTGTCGACTTCAGGAGGAACTGGAGTAAACAAAACACTGTTTACATCCTGGGAGAAGAGGTGGAGGTAGTGGAGGAATACAAGTACCTCAGCGTTCAGCTGGACACCAGACTAGACTGCAAATACAACACAGAATTATTTAGAAGAAAGGACAGAGTAGACTGTACTTTTGGAAGAATTTGAGATCATTTAAATGTCTCCACCAAGATGTTGCATATCTGCTATAAGTCTGTTGTGGAAAATGCAATCAGCTCTACAGCATCTGTTGGGGCAGCAGAACAAGAACCAGAGACTGAAAGAAACTGAATAACCTGATCGAGAAGGCTGGTTCTATTCTGGGGACTGATCTGGATCCTGAAGCTGATTGTCTAGAGAAGAATGCTGCACAAGCTGCTGAACATGATGGATGATCTTCACATCCTCTACACAGCACGTTGAGGAAACTAACAGTGTGTGTTCAGTCAGAGCTTCTTCAAGTTCGATGTAATAGAGAAAGGTACTGGAGATCATTCCTGCCAGCAGCCATCACCCTCCGGAGCAAAACATTACCATCTTCTAATGAATTTTTTTTCTTTTAATTAAGAAAAAAGAAGAAACCTACAACAACATCAATTTCCCTCTGGGATAAATAAAGTGTTTTTCATTTCATTCATATAATTTCATGCTCAACTTCAATATAAAATCTGGCTTTTATAAGTCACAGATGGAGCTAATTACAATAGAAAAATAGAAAATGTACTTAAAAGTAATGTACTTTATCAAACAGGTGTAAGAGCCATATACATGGCCAGTGATCACAGCCTGACACACAGGAAGGAGTGAATTTCACTGGTTATAAAGAAATGACTCAATTACTTGATTGTTTGACTGAGACAGACTGTTTGAAAAGCAGTTAATGTGCTTAAAGAGCTCCTAATGACGAGCTCCTCCACATGTACAGCGTTGGCCTCGGGATCTCTGCAACGCGCTGAACTCTGTGACTAACGGCCTGTTTTTCTTCTCATGTTTCAGAATGTTTGATGAAAGGATTTTCACTGGTAAGTTTCATTCATTTTGTTTTTGTTTTGATGCCATTTTCCCTGCACATGAGCTGTAACAGTGCTGATCACCTATTCTTCTATAATTACAGCTGAAATATACGTTTCTAGAACAGATCATCTGTTTAGTAGTTTTAATTTCTACACCTAGGGTAGCCTTTAAAGCAAACCTGATAACATTAAAGTTTTATAACTTATCAAGCTCCTCTAAAAGGTTGGATTTATTTCACTCCAACTTTTCTTTGAACTTCCTGATAAACCTTGCCTTTTCAGAAGTGTGTGAGAGGAAAATCTGAGCCAGTTTGGCTCATCGCTCAGGAGTTTTGTGCATTTTCATTTACTGAAGGATGACCTTCATCAGTTTTTTTCTGTACTTAAGACAACTTTGGGTAAAATGTAATTATTCTTCTAGCTCTCCATCTGTGAAGGAATTTAAGCAGGCATTAAGCTGCGCGATGTTTGTCAGCATCTTAGCAGTTAATTACCGTAACTGGCTAACAGAAAAAAGCACTCTTTCAAGTCTTTATTTATATATTTACACCCCACAGATGTTCTCCGTTAATAGGATGCACTGTTTGTTTATCCTCTGTGTCTTGTTTGTTGAAGCTGCTGGCAAGATTGCAAGGGAGGAAGGCAAGCATGACCTGGGCTGTACGCCTGAAGACAGCTTCTCCGACAATCCCAACATCCCACCCACTGCAGTCGAGCTGGTCAGCAATCCTCACAGCAGCAGGTCGGCCCACGCACAAACCTTGCTCAGTGTGAATGTACAGCAGCTTTAATAATCAACTAACTTTTATCCATATTTATATTTTCTTCCCTGAATATCTACAACCACATAATGCAGAAAAGTTGGGTCTCTGTGCAAAATGTAAATAAAAACATAATGCAATGATGTCCAGATTTCATTAACCCATATTTTATTCCTTGTAGAACATAAACAACATATCAGATGTTGAAACTCATTTCATGGAAAATATGAGTTCATTGTGAATCTGATTGTAAAAAGTAGTTCCAGGGTGATGTTTAGCATCGTGTAGCATTCCCTCTTCTTTTAACAAGTGTCTGTAAACATCCGAGAAGAGAGGAGACCAGTTGCTGGAGCTTTAGGAGAAGAATCTTGTCCCATTCTGGTTTAATGCAGGATTCTAGCCGCTCTCCAGTCCTGGACCTTCATCATGATGCTCCAAATGTTTAGTACTGGCTGCAGGTCTGGACTTCAGGCAGACCAGTTCTCCTGTGAAGCCATGCTGTTGTGATGGATGCAGTATGTGGACTCTGCCTCTCTGAAATGCTCCTTTTAACCCCAGTCATGTTACTGACCTGTTGCCATGCAACCTAATTAGTTGTTAAATGTTCCTCCAGTTGTTTCTGATTTGTAACAATGACTTTTTAAGCCTTTTGTTGACCCATTTCCAACTTTTTACAGATGTAATGCTGCCATCAGATTCACAATCAGCTCATATTTTCCATGAAATGATAAAATGTCTCAGTTTCAACATCTGATATGTTGTTTATGTTCCTACTGGGAATAAAATGTGGGTTGATGAGATTTAGAAATCATAGTATTCTGTTTATATTTGACACAATGTCCCAACCCTTTTTTGGGAATTAAGGTTGCTCAGGGTTTAGTCAGAGTTCAATAGTTACTTTTTCAAAATAGAATACTAATCAGGAATCAAAGACCTTATTAACTTTACTCATTCTACAAATGACTGATCATTTACATTTTTGTTTTCCAGATCAACGAGTGCTTGTGTGAGTCCTCTGGCTGAGTGTGAAGCAGGTACGTGAGATTTTTTTAAAGTGTCTCCAGTCCTTGAAAGCCCTGCTCCCGTCTTGTTCCAGAACATTGAGTTAGAAACTTGGATCTATAGCAGCTCAACTATTAAACACAAAGAAACACATCAATGACAGCTCATACAGAATGAACTGCTCCATCCCCGCAGGTCCTTCAGGAGACTGCATTCCTCTGAGGAGGATTAAAACAGAGCCTCCAGACGGGGAAATTATTCAAGTTACCGTGCCTGGTGAGTGAGCGCATGCTTGGCAGCCATTAGCTTTGGAAATTGATCACTTCTAAAAAACCCAATATTCAGACATGAGTTTTCATATGCTGACACACGGGAGGATGCTTCCGGAGCAGCTAAGGCCTGAGACTTTAACACGTCTAGCTTGTCTTCTCTGCTTGCTCTTTTCTTTTACAACCATAAATAATTGAATTTTGCGAACTGCTGTTTAATACATACATATGTTTACCAACCCCAGCAAAGCAAAACAAATTAATTGCTTATGATTTCCTTCTGCTGCTTGGAGGCCTGCTGGCTGGTGATTAGATAAAAGTTTTGCCAGTTTTTATTTGTCATCTCCTGTGAGCACTTTGTGCCAGAAGGCTCATCTGACACCCACGTTTCATTTGGATTAATAAATGCCCAAAAAAGTTCTGACACAGGGAGATTCATTCAGATTATTTGGAAATGACTTTAAAAAGGAGAGTTTTGTTACGGAGTGGCTCGTTGATCGAAGGACTAATGAAAATATTCAGTTCAAGTAGCCGTGAACTATTCTCTGAAAGAGATTTATCTCCCTCACCTGCTTTGATCCCATTCTGGAACTTCGTTAGCATGATCGAGAGACAAATGTTAATGTAAATTAGCTTTCTTCTCACAGATTAGGATTTCTTCATTCTTTAACTTTTCTCTCATTTCTGTAACTTCATATTTTACAGTGTTTGCCAACTATATTAAATTAAATTAAGCATCCTGTGCCTTTAAGTTACAAAGAATCATCAGGACATATCATGCTGTATTTGTACAGGCCAAGCTAAAAACCCCCTCATTTCTTTTAACCCCCAAAATATTTTTAAACACAAACCAGTTGCCAAATCATCTGGGTACCACTGAAAACATCAGATGTCATTTACGTGCAGCGTAGAGTTTCTCCTGAAATCTACTGTAAATTTGAATTATTAAAGACCACATTCAGCAGGCGGGTCCGGGAGTCTCGGGTGACCAGGACATTTACAGAGTGATATTCTATGGTTTTAGGAACACCAACAATAGGATTAAATCCTGTCTTGACTGCATTTTGTTCTTGAATCAGTTAAATGAATGAAAAATGAGTTAGGACACGATCATTAGGACACGATCTAGTCATTTCAAAATAACAAAATGCTGTAAATGACCAACATTTGTTTTAAATTCTGACAAAAAAAAATCACTGGGATTTTTTTATTACTGTATTTTAATGAGCTGAAAACAGCAGAAAACAACACAAGCACTGACTCCGTTCAAACGTGTCAGCACTCAGATGTTTGTAAGAGTCTTTGTAGGATTTCTACTCGGCTAAGATTAAATCCAAGACACAAAGATTCTCACGAATGTCACAATCTTTGTGAAAAGTTTGTAAGTAAATAGGACAAATTTGTTTAAAAGAATGATGAAGAAAACTCATGGCAAATAGATGCTTATGTAACAAATATTAAAAACATATAAAGAAGTATGTGTTCATGGATATTAATGGGTGGTCAGTATGTAAGCAGCAGTTGGCATCCTTTCCACCATCATCAGGTTTACAGGAGTTTCTCGGACACTTTAATGACAACCCTCTTTTGTTTTTTAAGTATTCTCTTTTACTTTTATAAGATTTTATAGAATTAAATTACTCATGAGAAGAAACCACTACATGTAAAGGAGTGGAGGATTAGCTGCAGATGGATAGGTGGAGCTACTTGGTCGTGTAAAGTAGTTACATTCGGTTAAAATGACTAAAAGAAACACCACACGGAATATTGGACCAAAGTTGTGTTTTTTTTCCGCAGATGCTGGCACGAATGTGGAGGAATCTAGTGAGTCTGTGGTCGAGTCTGTTGCAAGTGCGGCGCGTCCATCCACAGCCTCGCCCTCTGCACCCCCCACCCCCTCTGCTCCCTCTGCTCCACCTGCTCCCCCTGCTCCCACGGTCCCCCATCACCCGATGGAAAACCCCTCAGGTAACCTCATCTCCATCAGTCCACACCTCCGTATCCTCTCCCCTCCTGACACCGCAGCTCCTGGAAAACCTCCCAGTTACCACAGCAAAGCTTTTTTTAGGGAGCTAAATAAGTATGAAACCACTTTTCTCAGATACTTCCACTTTTTAACCTCTTCATAACCAGACCTCCACAGTCGCCAGTAGCCACAACCCCAACTTTAATCTGTCCCTCCGCCACAGACCTTCTGCAGCTCTTATCTGTGAGAAACATAGTGCATCGGTTTCATCTGAGTGTCACTGACGTGAGTCTCATGACTTTATTCATCCATGAGAGCAAACTGAAAGGTAAAATTTCGCTCATGTCACTGATTATTAACGATGCATTGTGCACTTTCACAGATTTAGAGCTTCTTCTAATCCTGCTGCTTACAGTAGTTAGTTATTGTTCTGGAAAGACTGAAATACTCCTGAGAGTCCCATCGATACTCCCAAGCTCCACCCCAACGTAGAACTCCTGTAGAACTCCCTCTGTCCCTGAAACCTCTGGTAAATAGATTAACATCACCAAGAACGTTTGGGTCGACTCAGGTCTCCTTCTCATGTGCGCCAGCCTCATTTTTCTCATTTTCAAGTTGGACTCATTCACGTAAATACATCCGTTAGTTGTCTGCCCAGTGCAAGGTTTAGCAGTTTTGCTTGTTTAGCAAAAGCTAAATCAGAAACATACAGTACGAAACTTTCTGAAACTTTCTGAAACTGTAAAAGGTTGAAATGCATAAACATCGACCGTTCACCATTTTTATTTACTTTTCCTTTTAAAAAAAAGTTCCAATAAAAACTGTAAACAAGACATAAATTTACATTGAATATGTTTTAAATGCTGCAGACACCTTAAAGTCCATCCTACATTCAATTTAGTACCATATCAGAATCCTCTAATCTCTGATTTTCATGAATTGAACTAAATCAGGCATGTTATCCAAACCAGACCACAAGTTACACTTGCTTCTAAACTGAATTAAAATATATCTGAGCCTGCTCTTCACATTTGAAGGTGGCGCTCCTACGGAGATTCCTGGGTCTACTCAAGGTGATCTTGGCTTTTAGCATTCATTTAGTTTTATTTTATTTTGTTCATTTGATTGTGCTTTGTTTAAGTTTTCTTTTCTTTCACAAATGACCACTAAAGGAGAGAAAATAAAGGTAAGTGCAGCCAAAGTCACATTAAGTATTTCTTACTACTAGCTTAGTAGTCTGTAGTGAAGAATTCGATTCCAGACATTTTATACTGAAAAAAAAGCAGATTTACTTGGTGTTCTCACACACGATCAGTAAGGAGGGTTTAAAGCTCGGTGTTCAACATGTTGGTTTTATAGACTGTTATTAGAGCTGCTGATTATTTACATTTTTATTTTAAACTTAGAGGGAGAAACTTAATGTCTTGATTTTTTTTATGCTGACAAAAACCAGTTCTTGGTTTTGAATTAATAGAAATAAATAATCAATAAATAATTCAAAAATAAATACATGAATTCTAGTAAGTGAACAAATAAATCAATTAAATAAAAAGAAATGAATCAATAAGTGAATAACAATAAATTTATAGAAATGAATTATAAATTATACAAAAATAATACATAGTTAATGATCAAATAAATCAATAGAATAAAAACAAAGTGTCAAATAAATTAATAATAATAGATTGATAAAGATAAATAATTAGTAAATAATAAAAAAATACATAAATAATAGTAAATAAATAAAAACCTGTAAAATGGAAAGAATAAAAAATAAAAAAATTTATCCCAAAAATGCGATAATAGGGTTAAATATGGAATATGTGCTAATTATATATGACTGGATGCCCTATACACAATCAAAATGTTAATAAGAATTTAATTAAGCAATTAGCAAAGCTTATGAATGATTATTTTATTCATTGTGGACCATAGAAAAGATATTAGATGTTGAAAGTCAGATAATTAGACGACAGCAACTCATTTAAAAAAGATTGAGATGAGCAGCAGAAAGTAATATGTTGCAGTTAATCGTGTCAGTAACATGACTGGGTGTCAAAGGAGCTCCTTACAGAGGCAGAGTCTCAGAATAATGTTGATTAACCTCAACCTTTCCAGACTTTATTTCCTACAAAAGTCATCAAAAGTCTTTGAGAATCTGGGGAAATGTGCACAAGAGCCAGAACTGAAAATGAATATTGGATGCCCGGAATCTTCTGGTTATGGTCCAGGGTGATTCAGAAATCTAGGTCAAAGCTTTTATCAGATGTGAGCACAATGAAGAAACACTTCCATCTTCTCTGGGCCAGTCTTTACCTCATCCATCACCTACGTGAGCTTTTCTGCACTTCGCCGCAGGATCTCCTGCTCCTGCTGAACTTTTTTAACCTCTCCTGACATCCTTGTTGGCTGAAAAACTTCAGCATCACTGTTTGTCCTTCATCCGTCCCTCTGCTTTCACCTTTTTATCAACACCAGCCTAATTAGTGGGCTGAGTAAAGAACCTCGGGACACTCAGCTGATGAGGCATTCTGCAGCAGCTGTAAAAAGCTCTAAAAATGCAGCGGCTTAAGCCAACTATACAGCAAGGTAATGAATGTGCAAGCCTAAACTTCAGCTAATTAATAGTACAAACGCACACACCTCCAATTGAGCAGGGGGTCTACTAAAGGTTGCCTTCATGTGTGTTTTATAGTGTTTTTATGTGGCTTCCACACAAACAGGTAATATTCAGCTGAAGCAAGTAAATGATGCCAGGTCATGGATTATATTGTAACAGACCACAAAAAATTGGAGTTTACCAAATGTTCACTCATATGATCTGCACATACGGTAGGGCAGAAATGTTGATAAACAACTGTAAACGTACGTTAGGTCTGTTTTACCGGCAGATGCTGACTGTAGGGGAAGAGAAGTTCAGAGACACTTCGCTTCTGATTTATCAGGATTTCACAGATTTTTGGGGGGAAATTGACTACATTAGACCAGGACCTGCTGAAAAACTGCAAAAGTTAGGCTTTAGGATTTAAGATTCACTGACACGCAGCTTCTGATTTGTTATACCTTTATTCTGTTTGGGAAAATGTCAATAAGGGTAGTTTCATGGGATGTTTTTTGGCATCCAGAGCACTTTAAACCAGATCCTGCTGAAAAACTGTAAGACCTAAGACGTTCAGATCTGACCGAAGTTTTGATGAGTTAAACGGTTTCTGATTTGTGAAACGTTTCTTGTATTTATGAAAATGCAAACCAGGGTGATGCAAAGATCACTTTTCTAAGTGAAGAATGGTCTCTTACGGTGTTCTAAGTCACGAACAGACCAAAACTCCTATAAAAAACAACCACGGGATGTAATTAGGGTTTATCTTTCTTTGAAATTGGATTTCTAAGCAGGACGTTTCTCACTTCCTACATAATGTGACGTAGAAATTAGTTCAGTAACTCCCCCCGCTGGTCTTCAACCCCGCCCATGTTCCTACATGATGTGTTGGCTCCGCCCCTCTTCAGCCGCCAGGAAGCAGTAACAAGGAAGTCAACGGCTTCCATGTTTACCTCCAGCTGTTTTACCGCTGAAGCCTAAGCTGTCAATCATCTCAGCTACAGCACACAGGGGTGGAGGGATGGGCGGAGCCATCAGCTGCTCAGCTCCCTGAAGGGCCCGTCCATTTTGACAAGCTAGTCTCAGAAGAGGGAAAATAAGAGGCAAATAAGGGGTGCAGGGGAAGCTGTAGCGCTCTAGTTTAGGCTCATTTTTTTCAAACCATGGCTCTGACAATTCATTTAGATATCAAAGAATTGTTTCAGATCGGGAATAAAGTGCATAATATGTCTCCTTTAAGATTATTGGATACAGATGAAGTCCTTTGGCCACCTGATGGCCTTTCTTGCTTTTACTGTTTTAAATAGTTTTGAAGAAATCATTTTTGAATCATATGTTTTGGATTAACATAGAAAATCCTGGGGGGGTGGGGGGTGTCCAGGTTGCCTCACCAAAAAAGGGGAAAAAGGTCAGTAACTCAAAAGTTGATAATGTAAATTGATGGATTATATCATAGCAAACCTGGAGATATATTAAAATAACATCCAAACATGTAAGTTTACTAGATGTTGAGTCATTTAATCTCTATTCCTCTTTTAACTCCACAGCGCCTTGAATGCTTTTAAGACTTATGAACCAGTGACATTATAATACTATTCCATTACATGAGATATAACACTGCACCTGTTACTTCGTCCATCCTCCTCTGTGTGCACACATGTTAGATAGAAAGAGTTCAGGCTTCACAGATGTAGCCGTAGCTACTCGTAATGTTGCCGTTCAGTTTCTCATCTGTTTTTTGCATCTTGCAGTTGAAGCTTTGTCTCCCAGTCCGGCCTCCCAGAGCATCAGAAGACCCTCTGAAGGTGAGGTTGGACCTGTTCAACGCTATGTTATAGAGTTTAACCTTGTCGTTGAAGTACAATGATGTATAACAAGAAAAGAAAACAGCAGTGAAAGCTGACCCAGTTTACTCGCCTGAAGAAATATTTCATATTGGTGTTAAGTCCCCTTTTGCTCCTTTGCCACTATGCTGTCCCACATCCATTTGTTATGTTGTGCAGTGATGAATGCTCCATGCTGTGCTCTCACCTGGGAATGACGCAGTCAGTTTGTCATTGCCAGGTCAGCGTGGAGCACCTGGGATTTGTCAAAATCCAAAGTTAGTGGCTGGAGAAGCAGCACCGTTCACAGGTGGGAAGCTGCCCAACCTTTCCCACTAAATGCACTTTTTGGTTTTCATTTGTTTGGCCCGTTTAGCCGGGAGCCTGGTGGAGGACATCGGTGAAATGATCCTTCAGCTTCGGAGACAAGTGGAGAGCCTCTTCAGCATTAAGTATGGTAAGCTACCTGTAGTGGTGGAAACTCATCGTCAGTCGCAGGAGAACGGGGAGTTATGCAACATGACTTTGATCTTCTCCACTTCTACACACCCCGAACCAGTGTACAGTGATTTGAAATTTAAGTCTGTTTAAATATTGATGTTGGAACATGTAAGAGTTTTAATAATTTAACACGTTAGCATGAATCTGTTTAGACAATTTGTAGGAAATTGTAGGTCAAGAAAAGAATAAATCTTCATTTCATATCAGCATCTGAGCAAAGAGACATTAAGCAGTAATGTTTTGGGAGATGGCAGTCTGACTCAGTAACTTGCTGTCATGTACAGTGGATTATCACTGAGCCTTAAGGCTGCTAGCATGAAGACAGCAGCTGCATTATTTCTGTGTTGTAGGACTTCATGGTGTTTGGAAAAAGTGAAACATATGCCGAATCTGTGTTTAATAGTGCAATGATATAGCTTTGTATGCTGTGTAAAATGTTAATAGAAATATAATGCTATGATTTCCTAAT
Source organism: Leptatherina wallacei (assembly GCA_028567055.1). Lineage (NCBI taxonomy): Eukaryota > Metazoa > Chordata > Actinopteri > Atheriniformes > Atherinidae > Leptatherina > Leptatherina wallacei. The sequence goes on along the minus strand of JAOXYM010000016.1, from coordinate 26,534,327 downwards.
ATCATCAAGCCATATTTTATTCCCAGTAAAACAGAAACAACATATTAGATGTTGAAACTGAGATATTTTACCATTTCATGGAAAATATGAGCTCATTTTGAATGTGATTGTAAAAGTAGTTCCAGGGTGATTTTTAGCATTGTGTAGCATCCCCTCTTCTTTTAAGTGTCTGTAAATGTCTGGGAAGTAAGGAGACCAGTTGCTGGAGTTTTAGGAGAGTCACGTTGTCCCATTCTGGTCTGATGCAGGATTCTAGCTGCTCTCCAGTCCTGGACCTTGGTTGCTGGATTTTTGCTTTCATGATGCTCTGAATGTTTTTTATTGGCTGCAGGTCTGGACTGCAGGCAGGCCAGTTCTCCTGTGAAGCCATGCTGTTGTGATGGATGCAGTATGTGGTTCAGCAAGGCCTTCCCTGAAAGAGACGTTGTCTGGATGGAAGCAGATGTTGCTCTAAAACCTTCATGTACTTTTCAGCATTGATGGAGCGTCACAGATGTGGAAGCTGCCCACGCCATAGACACTAATGCACCCCTATACCATCAGAGATGCTAGATGCTCCCTCTCCTCTTTAGTCTGCAGGCCATGCTTTCCAGAAACAAGTTCACATCTTCACCTCAGAGCATTTTAAATGATCTTTTGTCCAGAGAAGACGGCGGTGTTTCTAGATCCTGTTCACATCTGGCTTCTTCTTTGCATGATACAGCTTTAACCTGCATTTGTGGATTTCAGGGTGAACTGTGTTCACAGACAGGAAGTCTTCCTGAGTCCATGCAGTGATTTCCAGTAGAGGAATGTGTCTGCTTTTAATGTAGTGCTGCCTGAGGACCCCAAGATCACCAGAATCCAGTTTAACCTTCAGCCTTGTCCCATGCACACAAAGATTCATAATTCTCTGAATCTTTTGAAGATATTATACACTGTAGATGATGGGTTGCTGCCATCAGATTCTAAAATCAGGTCATATTTTCCTTGAAATGATTAAATGTCTCAGTTTCAACATCTCACAATTGCTTTTATTATCATTGTTGTACAACAACGAAATTTGAGTAACTGCTCCTTAAAATGGTGCCTTTAAAATATTTACAGTTTTAAATTAAGAATAGAATAGGAAAAATAAAGAATATGAAATATATAAAAAATATGACACATGACATCTGATATGTTGTTTATGTTCTACTGGGAATGAAAAATAGCTAAACGGGATTTGGAAAACGTTGCATTCTGTTTTTATTTACATTTCACACAGAGTCCCAACTTTTCTGGAATTGTGGTTGTACATGGTGCTAAACTAACTGTGCTTGCCAGTCAGTTGTAAAAAGCAGAACTTCTCCCGGGGTTAACCCGGGGTTTTCCATACTTTGACGCTGGCTTACTTTTTACCGAGGTATATTAGCCAGGTAACAGACGCTTAACAACTAACCTGGTTCGGAGCAGGTTATGTTCTGGATAAGAGAGCAACGAGTAGACCAATCAGCTTTCTTAGAAAATGTCCTGCCCTTTCTGTCGACCTTGGTACGAGCGCGAGCGCAAAATTGCATACGCCGCAAATAAATTCTACCTGTTGTGTTTCCATGATTTGCGGGTGATCTACTAAGATTGTTTGCGCAATTGTTAACGGGCGCAAACAGCCTTATTTAAATGAGGATTTGCGCAATTGATTCGCTGTGCAGGAGAGCAAGAAAGTTGCCAACGGAAAACAAATGGAGATCGAAATATTAAAAGAAGAGTCAAATAGAAATATGGCAAAGACATCTTAATGTGACCAGAAGGACTGCAATATGGGAGGGTATTTGCCAAAAAATAAATGCAGTCGGAAAAACAAGAAGAACACCAGATGAGGCTAAGAAAAGATGGCAAGATATTTGATGAAGAACAAAAAAAACCCATAAAAACCGAAGCTCATAGTAAAACCTCGACAAATAAGACAGGTGGGGGCCAACAGAAGAGATTCCTCTGACCAATATTGAGCAACAACTGCAGATGGATTTCTGCGAGGAGCAGATAACTAGAATACTGGAGCATGACACGCTAGAGCTGCTTGTAGGTACATGCACAAACTGAAACATGTTCTGTAAATGACATCATAGTTGTTATTGACATAACAAATATAAACACGCCTCCTTTTGACAACGTTTGCCTAAAAAGTTGAGATTTTAACATTCAAACAAATGATCTGTTTTTATGTAAAGATTTTGTTCCAGAAGTTCAGTCATCATCTCCCACCGGCCATGAGAAAATATTGTGAATCAGACTGATGCTCGTCCTGCAGCATCAGGCTGTTTCCTCTCATCCAGCTGCAGACAGTGAACGTCTGCCTTTCAGAAGCGCTAAATGTAGGCACAAAAACAGCCAGCGCAATCATTCCCACGTTTAGTAGATCATGTTGCGCTTGCAGAGCTGATTTATTTATTATTATCCTCCCAGTATTTTGCACGTTCTGGCAGAAACACCCGGATTGCATATTCATTCAAGGCAAACGCGCAAAATGCATTGTGGCATTATTTTGCTCTTTTAACAGTCGCATTCCTCTTCGCACCAGGTTAATAAATCAGCTGCAGCGAGTTTTTGCACCCGTAATCAAGTTTGCGTGGCCAAAAAGTTTTTAGGGATAGATGCAATCTTTTTTATAAGGAAACAAAGCCTCCTCACGTTGAAGTAGGTTTTTGTTCTTTTTCGTTCTTGACTTGTTCCCAAGTCCGTTCAGCTCCACTAGGGTTGCGTCTGAAATAATGAGGTTAATAATAATGCTCACACATGGCATGAATTTATGGAATACACAGCCGTCACAGGAATAATATTCCAACACAAACATTTTTTTATTCATTATTTTTGAGTAGTATCAAAATAATACCCATTTCCCCAAAGCAAAGAATCTTAAGGAAAAATTCCTGGATCCAGGCTGTTATCTGGATTGCCCCCAAAATCCAATCATTTGTTTCTTATTCCGTTTCGGAGATTTCCCTAATATTTTATCTGTATCTGGCTATAACTTGAGTTATGTTGCTAACAGACAGACGGATGGACGGACATACAGACAAACGTACACCTCCAAAAACATAACCTCTGCGCCTTGGTGGAGGTAGAAAGCAAAAACAAAAAAAAACAGGTGGACTCTTAAGTAGCAAAAATGTGTTTTAAGGCCCAAGTTATAAACTTAAAATGATCCTATGTTGGTTTTTCCTCCTCAGCTGAAGCTCTGGGACTTCCTGAACCGGCCAAGGTGCCGTACTCCAAGTTCCAGATGTACCCAGACGATCTGTACGTCACCGGGATGCCTGAAGGAATCTCCCTGCGAAGGCCAAACTGTTTCGGAGTAGCCAAACTTCGCAAGATCGTCGCTGTTAGCAGCCAGATCAAGTTCGTCATTAAAAGGTGAAATCAAGTGCACTTTGAGTTTTAAAGTGTTCGATGCGTCATCACACTTCTTATTAACGTTGACTTCAGGATTTATTCAGTGGTTTATGAATACTGATGCTTGTCTGCAGGCCTGATCTCCTAACTGAACAAGTAAAACAAGAGATGCCTTCCATCCCCATCTGTGATACAGGTAAATCTCTCATACTTTGCTTTTGGAGAGTTTTTTTCTGTGTCTGTGTCACCAGAACTGTGAGATCAACTTAAAGCAGATAATACCCCGCTTATCTTCATCAGCATGTGCAAACTTTTTATTTAAAACATGAAGTCAGAAAACTCTTTGGAGCAATGTGACCTCATCATTCAGTCCCTGTAGGATCTTGTAAGTAAATGAAAAATCCAATAAACTTCACTTCTGTTGAGGTTTTTATCAGCGTTGCCCCCGTCCCTTTGGCAGTCACCCTTTAAATGCCCTGAAACTTAAAATATGTGATCCAGATGAACTGAAGTTGCTGCTTCTTTTGGAGTCTTTATGTTCACTTATTGAACATAAAATGTTTTCCAAACATGAGACAAACTACAGGAATACTTTGTAAATTCATTTGTTACGGACCAAGTGATGAGCATCGAGCACATATCTTAGATTTATAACAGGCTTTTGGACAGGATCTGTGTACTTGTTGTGGTTTTTATTAACATGTAAACACTGCTGGAGTTACCACAACTTCTGGTGGTCCAGCTGCAGCTTTTCTTACCAAATGAAGCATTGTTTACATAAAAAGAACAAAGCTTTATGTGGTCAGAGAGGTATTTTGGTATTACTGAAATGGTCACGTGTGTAGAACTTATGGGCTGTTAGTGTTTTAGTATAAGTATACGGCCGTCAGAGAGCTCTCAGTTTGGAGAATCTCTCAGTTTGAGGATGTTTACATGGTGTTATTTCTCCCTCAGACGTTACATGGACAGGTCTGAGCTCCATATTCAAGTTCTGCGATTGAGAAAATGTAGAAAACCGACAGGATGTAAAATTCATGTTGAGCCATCTCCTGAAAGCATTACATTTTGAAAGTTTGAGATGTTAAAGATGCCAAAACATTTTCTTTTTTTCTGGTCTCATTCTGAGTACCTCTCAACTGTCAGAAAGTCTTGTCGTCCAAACTGAGAATATTTTGACTGCTTTCTGCTGCAGGAAAGATGCTGTCTTCTCCCTTTAAGATCGTTCCTCAAAGCAACTTCTTCTCGCAAAACCCAAGATGGGAGTCCTGAGGGGGAATAACACCAGTGTCACCCACTGAGCAGGAACAGTGGGGGGGGCTTGTTTCCTTGTTTGGAGATTTTAATGAGACCTTCAAACATGCCTGAGTGTGAGAAAAAAGGAAGCAAATATAAAGTTGCACTGCGTATTTCAATGAAAACAAACTTTTTGGCATTATAGATAAATTAACTTGAAACAAACATGTTGGTAAAATTGCAAAAAATGGTCATGAGAGATGACAGCAGTTAGAAGAAGAGTAACAAAAGCCATGAAAGAAGTAACGTAGTCGCTACTCTAGTCAAACCTGGACTCAGTAAATTGGTCCACCACATCAACCAAGATACTTAAAAAACTTCAAATACTACAAAACAGAGCAACGTGTGTAATATTCAGATTTTCTGATGGTTTGATGGTACTTATGGAGGTAGAAAAGTGCCACAATGAAATACATAAATACATCATTGAATAATTAATATGTGGAAATAGATATATGAAAACTATTTAAATATATCATTCAATTATTTAATAATGTAATCCTTTTATACATAAAAACTTTTTTACCATTTGATTAATTATTTCATTTATTTTTCAAAGAAAAATAAAAGAGAGAGATGAATGATTTCATGTGCAGGGCATCATAGGTTCATAGATGCTTGATGGGCGGGCCTAATATTGAACGGTATTATGTTTGATATTCTGGTACTTAAATCTCTGATACATTGGAGTTCTGCATACTTTTCTATGTGGGAGCTCATAATGCAGCTTTAAAGATACGGTTGGCATACTTGAAAGCGTGAGGTCAGACTGAGTTCATCCTCTATTTTTAAAATGGCTTTTCCAAAGAAAAAAGAAATTGTTTGCAGAGCTCTCCTGCAGCTCTCTCTACTTTTAATCGGCAATAAAGCCTTTCTGCTGGAGCGAGAAGTGACTCTAAACGTTTGTTGTGTTCAATAAATCTTCAGAGACGATAAAAACAAAAGTTTCCATTGACATGTTTTCCCACAGAGCTAGACGCCAAGGACGCAACACCAGTAACGGAGGACACTTCAGCTATATCCAAAAGACCAGGATTCTCAGGTACGTTCATGTTTCATCTTCAGTCGGCGCTTTGAGGCTGAGAATTGGAGCCGTCCTGTGTCTCAACATAAATCATCTCTGTGTATCGGCATTTATCGGCCTCACTTCTGAAGCTAAACAGTGTGAAAGTCAGGGCAGCATCAAAGTCTTATTCATGAATGGGACAAATCAAAGTGTCCTCTGTCTGCTGTCTCCAGAGTGCATGGAGTCCAAACTGTCCAGGATCGACCTTGCCAACACGCTGCGAGAGCAGGTCCAGGATCTGTTCAACAGGAAGTATGGGGAGGCATTGGGCATCAAGTACCCCGTCCAAGTGCCTTACAAGAGAATCAAAAACAACCCGGACTCGGTCATCATCGAGGGCCTGCCCCCCGGCATCCCCTTCAGGAAACCCTGTACCTTCGGTTCTCAGAACCTGGAGAGGATCCTGGCGGTCGCTGACAAAATCAGCTTCACCATCACAAGGTTTGAAACCCAGGTCACGTGGTCACTCAAACATCTGAGTTCTGTTTTCATTCCTCCTCTGGAGAAGTTGAATGTTGCATTGATAGAAGCAGGATGACGTTCAGTCCAAGCATCAACCAGTGCATAGGGATGTCATGATTATTTGATTTCCCAATTAAACTCCACGATTAATTAATCGATATATCATCTCAGTATCATCACTTCCATTAAAAGATTATGTCTGGATCTGGATGTTAACAATGTTACACACGTGTTACTGCTTGCTTTACTTTGTTTTCATCCTGGGTGGGCTGCAGAAGAGGTGTGTTAGAGTAGGAAAGTTGTTTGGATTTCTTTGATTCTAGAAAAATAACCAAGGTGTCATTGTGGAGGACAGCACTCCATCCTGGAAAACATGTAAAAAGTTGCAGTGAAATGAGGAAACACATCCAGCACACACTATTGCTACATGTTAGCAGCAATGCTAACATGTAGCATAGCAACATGACGGGGAGAAACTCAGCTGAAAGACTCTACCAAGCATCCGCATCCAAACCAAACACAGTTCAAAGCCCAAGCAGTTGTATGGAAATGTAAGAAAACCATGAGAACACTGTCCACTGTCCTCTTTAGAGCTTCTGCTCATTTCACCACTTCAAACAAACCACACAAACCATATGTCATATATGCTGATATCAAAGTTGTCTGTCTCATCACCGAGGGACAAAAACTCAAATCATAAATCATGTCTTACTTTTGCTGTTTTTAGTCTTGTTACAGAACAAGTTAAAGCTCTGCACAGCTTTTTGTTTTAGATTTCATCTCAACATAGGCAGAATATTTCATGTCTTCACATCACTGTTCAGTATTAGTTGAGCAGTAGAAGCAGAAGTCATAGATCTGCCACCCTGGCTTGACTGCCGGGTGCCTCGTTTTCAATCACGTGAGCTGATCTGATGCTTTCAGATTTTTTTTTTTCTAAAACTGATTATTTAAACACATTTACAGGAACGTGTTCACAACTTGAGCTTATTTAATGTGAGTCCTTCCAACTTATTTCATATCTCTTCTTTGTTTTTAGACCATTTCAAGGACTTATTCCAAAACCAGGTATGAACAGAATGTCTCTTTCTGTATGTTCATGTGACATACGAGTCTAATCACAGGAAAAACAAGATATTTGATCTTTTTCTGTGATCTTTTTCTCAGCACCTCGACGAGTCACTTTACTGAAGAAGGCGTATTCCTCCATAAGTGGTGAGAAGACAATGTTTTTATCAAGTAAAGGTTTGGACCAGATCTGTTTTCAGTCATGTGACCGATCGCCTCTTGTGTCCTGACAGATGATGATGACATCAACCGCATGGGGGAGAAAGTGGTCCTGCGAGAGCAAGTCAAGGAGCTGTTCAACAAGAAATACGGTAAACAAGCTGGGATCAGTGGTCCTGATGGTCCTGATGGTCCAGTCTCTGTCGGGTCTGGTTCTGTCATCATGTGTCTGAGGAGACCAGGTGGTA
>JAOXYM010000016.1:26506277-26518616 GCA_028567055.1 Leptatherina wallacei | reverse complement strand
GCTGCATTCTGAACCAGTTGAAGTTTATGTAGTGTTTTTTGGGGAAGACCGAACAGAAGAGAGTTGCAGTAATCAAGGCGGAAAGTGACAAGACTGTGGTTACTATTGGGTCGTCCTCCCTAGTAAAAGTGGCTGTAGCTCGGGAGGAAGAGCAGTCGTCTGCCAACCAGAAAGTCGGTGGATCGATTCCAGGCTCCCCTGGCTGCAAGCCAAGTGTCCTCCTGACGTGTCTAACGGGGTGTGAATGTGTGATTGGACATAACAATAGAAGTGCTGTATGAGTGTGTGTGAATGGGTGAATGCGTCAAAGCGCTTTGAGTTCAACATGACTAGAAAAGCGCTGTACGAGTAGATCATTTACCATGACCGTACGGACCTCTGGTTGTTTACATCTCGTGAGTGCAGGTCCATGATGTAAAATATACACTTTGCTAAATTTAACTTTCTTGTGATTTTTTATTTTTTATAGAGATGACCTAAATCCAGCTGATGTCTGTGTGCATAATGATGTTGAATTCAACATTTACTGTTTTAGAGGATGTTTCAAAACAACAAAATCGTGATTGAGCCAAAAACATGAGGATATTAGTGACAGGCCATATCACGCAGCTGTAGTTCACTGTGTGTCCAGTTCTAGGGCATTTTCATTATCTGAAATCCAGGCAGCCCAGACAGCATCCCACCACAGACTGTGGATTTAGACCTGAATATGAGGCACAAAATGATAATCTAATCCAATTTTTCATCAGTGAACTACATCAGAGATTATTCACAGCGGCTGAAGTTGTGGTCAAACAGGATGATGATTCACTACCAAACAAAACACGGACGTGCTGCAGTCCTGAAGAGTTTTAGGTCAAAGGTTCTGACCTGCTGATGGCAGAAACACTCTGCAGCGTCCCAAACATGAATATTCTGGTTATGTTACTTATAAAACGTAGAACTGAAACTTAAACCAAAATCTGAAGACGAGGATCTGAACATCGGTGACCTGCTCAGGATGGATTCATTATCTGATACTCTGATTAGTTTTTTACCTTCCTGCCCTTGTCGTTGTCTGGGAGGAAACAGAAACGAGGGAAGCCTCTGCAGGTGTACGGCTGCCCGGGGTTGGGGTGCTCTGGGCCCTGACGAAGGAGAACAAAAACAACACGTTTATGTTCACGAAACCAACAGGCAGAACTGTGCTGCAGAGAAATTGGACTTTTCCCCAAATAGGATCTTAGTAAAGGAAAAGGTTCTCCATCACTCGGTTTAACTCGCCAACACAGACACTAAGTCATCCGTACGTCCAGGAGAAACTTTTTCCTCCTTCTACTTAGTTTTCTTACCTTTTAAGAAAGGACTTCTTGAAGAGATGAAACATTTTCAGACTACTTCTTCAGGACAATAATCACTAATATAACCGGCCCTCATTTTTGAATGAGGTCTTTTTTTCCATGTTAATGTAGTTTTACTTAATAAATGACCTAAAACAATAAAACCCACACACATTAGACAGAAAAATGATCCAGCAACATGAAGCTGAGTTTTATCAGTGAACTCTCAGTTTCCAACAGTTTAAGATTTTTTCTAAAACCCTGAGTCAGTCTGGATCAGACCTGCCTGCTCTCGGCCCTGACGTGCGTGTAAACGAGCAGATTTTTCATCCTCGACACGGCGTGGCAGTGAGCAGATGTACCTGAACGCCAGGAGGGATGCTGTAGATGATCTGGATGGTGCCACAGTCTGGATGGCCTGGCAGCGACTGGGCGATGCTGTAAATTTCCATCTTGCCTTTGGGCTGGTTGCCCGTCTTCTCGCCGTAGATTGTCTTACAAGAGGGACACTGCAAGCTGCCGTCCTGCACAGAGGAGACGGACACGCTGAACCCAGCAGTAAAACTCAACTTCTGCTTGAAAGTTTCCCACTTTCACTAAATCCCTGAACCCCCCCCCCCGCAATCCAAGCCCCTTTCAGACATGCTCTGAAAAGTGGTAACGCTGCGGACTCGTCTTTTATACAGTTTTGCATTCAGACAAACGTTCCGCTCTTTTACCTCAGAGCTGTAGCGGACATTTACCGTCTAGCCCACCTGTCATAAGAGCAGAAATGTTGCGGCATGTCGTTTTGCCTGAACGCACAAGAAATATTCCGGACATGGGGGCTAGCTGGTAAATGTCCGCTACAGTTTCGAGGTAAAAGATCGGAATGCAACCGGTACAATAGACAAAGTCTGCAACATTACCACTTTTCAGAGCAAGTCTGAAAGGGGCAAAAGACGTCCTACCCTGTCTCGACAACCGCCTTGTCTGGAACATTTCCCCATGTGCGAACGTAGCCGCGACGTTAAAAGTCCACGAGGAAGCGATATGTTTGAGAAGACAACTCCGGTTAAAGAGCGGATGGACTTTACCGCAAATATTCCGCAATGCAAGTCTGAAAGCGGCTTTAAGGTTAACATTATATATGCAAGAACAAGGGTACAGCCTGCATGGTTAGCTTAGCATATACAAAAACTCAGGTTACATAAAAATATAAATAAAAAAAAAACCAGCAAATATTTGACTAATTTTACAGACAACAAAAGAGAAAAAACAGATACTGCCAACATCACTCAGTAATCTGCTGCGCACCTTTGTTCCGTTGTTGTACATGGCCAGCATGCAGAGCATGTGCAGAGTGTGGCCACATTTGATGAATTTCCCAACAGCTTCTGGAAGGATGCTCCGGCCTCCCTCTTCTGAGGACGGGGTCTCGTAGCTGGACGGATTGGACAGTTGATCCATGCAGATAATGCAGTCCTGAATGACACATAAAGAATGTATGTCCATCATAAAGCCAGCAACAGTACAATGTGACGATTGGGTGGGAAAAACATTTACCTCATCCGGCACTCCAGCCACCACCTCCATGTAGCGCTGAATCACATCTTCAGGTCTCTGAGCTGTGGCTGGCAGGGAGACAAAAAGAAAAAAAACCAAAGTGATAAATGAGCTGAAACCAGACGGAGACCGAAACATAATTCTATTAAACCACCAAACACAAAGAGACTGATGAGATGGGATGGGATGATTTCAACATAATATAAAAGGTGTCAGAAGCTCAACACATCATGCAGAAACACGAGTCGAAGAGTCAAAGAGAGGACAGAACAGATTCTACCAAGTTAACAGGGTCAGATACTGACTATGTACTGCCAGCCACTCGAACATGTGAGTGTCAAGTCCATTTAAGAAACACTTTTCACTAGAATTACACAAAGTTAACAGCATGTAATCTGATATTTAAAAGGTTAAATCTTAAGATAAAACAAAAAATATGTAAATAAAGACCTCCACTCCTCCTTTTCCAACAGTTTTGTTTTCAACATTAAAATTTCACTGAGGCAGCGACAATGGATGAGGTGGGATGTGATGGGATAAAGTTCATTACACAGATGAGGACAACTCAAACTAGCTAAGATCTAACAAAACTTACTTCGGTTTATTAGTTTTCTCCCCACTGTCACCAACTTCTTGCTCAAAGGGAGCTGAATCTAAAATGAGCATATCTAATACAAACTAAATTTCTACAGATCAATTAAAGCTGAGATTAAAGATTTTCTTTTTATTAAATTAAAATCAAGGACCTTCTGCTCATCTGCAGCATTCAGCATTGAAACGACGACATGAACGTGCAGCCGGACGATGGTTTGCTGATGTTTGACTAGCTGACAAATGGCAGGAAAACTCATGACCAGGTGCCTTTTTATTGTTTTATTCCACGCTGCGTGGCAAGAACAGTTCAATTTTAGATGTGTGGAGAAACTTGGTGACTGAGGCGACTGTAGTGGCTCCTGTCATCTTCACTTCAAACACCATCCTGCTTCAGCATCTGTTGTTTCCTCCTCCTTATATAGGATTTTCCCCCAGCATTTAGTTCATCCATCCTACAATCACATGGTTAGACTTTAAAAGAAAATTAAAAAAATCTCTGATGGGGACCCTGATGGGAGATGCAAGGAAGCTGAAACGAGATAAAAAGCGAGGTAAATGGGACTTCAGCAACCTGGCGGATGCTGGACGAAGAAGCAGCAGGAAAGTTACTGCTGGATAAAAGTTCTCATGGGCAGCCTTAAGACGGGAGCGACGTCGGCTGGCTCGACAAGTTCACAAAACACACCTTTTTACCACAGCTGACATTTTGTCTCCTCCCAAAAGGAGATGCTCCAATTCAGTCAACAATGAGGTCCAACATGGAGTAATACTTTATCATGAACTCCACCTGCACTTCCTGCTACTAAAAAGCAAAATGTGGATGAGGTCTACTCAGATACAAACATGGATCAGCGAGAGGACACATGAAAACAAATCAAAGTGATGCAGGATGAAAATGTTCCCCCAGCGGACGGATGGAGGATGATGGAGAGGAGGAGGTGGTGGATTACGGCTGGTGGTGGTGTAGCTACCTCTCCTGTGCTGCCTCTTTGCTCTCCTAAGTGAACTGCTGCTGCTGTGGGGCTTGCTGGGCCTGCTGGCTGTGGGGAGGAGAGGAGGAGGAGGAGGAAGAGAGAAAGGAGGAGGCGGCTGATGCTGCTGAGGCTGCTGCTGAGGGAGGGGGGCAGAGGTGAAGTGCACGCCGAGTCCCACTGCTGACATCAAAATGGAGGCCATGCCTGGAGCGGGGTGGGGTTGGGATGAGGCGGGGCGGGGCAGAGTGGGGCGGGTGGAGGTCGAGAGCAAGTGGAGAGATGCAGGAGCAGAAAGGGACAAATCAAAAGAATGAGCAATGTAGCAGCGGTTGATGTTTCCTCTGCAACCCTCATTCATTCAATCACACATACAGTCAGACATCATCTGACCCCCCCCCCCCCCCCCCCCCCCCCCCCCCCCCCCCCCCCCCCCTCCCTCCTGGAGTCCAGGATAGGAGCCGGTTAAATTCTTTGAATGCTAAAGAAAAGTAGCATCAATGCTTCCTGTAGTTTTTCCTTTAGCACAGGAAACACCGGGGCATCTTTTATCCAATGAAGAGAAAATTCTGTCCCACAATTCCTTGCAGCAACAATTTTTAAAGCAAACTGATTTATTTCATACATTTGAACCAACTGTGATGCTTGTAAATAAACACAAAGACTGAGGGAGTTCACAAGTTAAAGCACCTACATTGATGCCTCAATATTGTCTCTTTCCATAAATGATGTCCTAACCATATCAGCTGATCAGCGCAACGCGTACACCCAACAAAAACAAAGTTACACAACATCCGTGTGTTACTGATTTTTGTTCGATGCGAGTTACAGAAGAGGCGTGTTGGAGTGGGAAAGTACAGCAGAGGAAGAGTTATTTCCTTTAAACAGATTAAATCACCCTTGCCGCATTTCTGTGGCTATAGAAAAAATGAGCAATGTGTCATGTGGAGGACGGCTCACCAGCCTGAAGAGCAGGACTCATCCACTGTTTCACCACCTGCAGGATAACCAGCAGCTTTTTATGACAAGGTAAAGGTGAATGTTCAGTAACTGGGTTATAAAATGTTATGTGTATCTCTAACATAACACTGAAGTTAAATCTTATCGTGTCATTTCCAGTTTTGTAATTGTGTACGACTCAGGTTGGACTAACAGCCACGTTAAACAGCGTTACATATAGGAGAAAACACTGGAAAAAACTTTTTTTTTTAAGGATAGCTTCCCTCTTTAGTTCCAGATATGTGCTCTTGTTTCTTTACTTCCACTGTTCCAGTATCATTTATGTGTCAAACAGCAGGCATTCTGCTAAAGGACAGCTGGAAGTCACAACAAGCAACATGTTTTTTTCTAGGGTTTTTAAATTCTCTCTCAGGTTGAAAAGAAGATGGCCTGAAGCCTTTCCCATCTGTTTTCTTGAAGAGAAATCCAGAGTGAATATGCAGGATTTATTCATTCTTTACAGAGCAGAGGGGATTTACGTTTACTTTACTACTATATTATTTTGTTACGTTGGCATCAAAACATAGAAATAAATCAAACTTAACGACCTACAAGGAGTGTCGCGATAATCGTAATATTGTGAATATTTCACAATACTGACAATAATTGTACCAAGAAAATCTATAATCATGAAATCCCCAATGAGGACAAGGAAATGTGTTTTTTTTCTCCTTATTCCACCAAATCTGAGGCTTACAGTGAAATTGACAAACTAGTGGTTAATGTGAGGTTGGTTAAGTCCTGTCCACTTTTTTATACGTCATCGGACGGCATTTATTTTTTTTAAAAACAACAAACAAAACATTTGTGACTCTTATATGAAAACAACACAGGGATGAAAATGAATGAAAAAGTATCTCAGCTGCTCTGATTCCACATTTCTGCTGAAACTCTTTTCTCCTTTGATTTTTTATTTCATTCATTTAACATCAATTTAAATCGTTTTACAAAAAACTGGCAGTTCTGAAATCAGTTTTCCTGACTGAGATCACTGGACACCCTGAACCCCAACCAGACCAGACCCACAACCACCTCTGTGGGGAATTTTGAAGTTTGATTATTTACAACATATTAAACTATACAATTATACTACAAAGAAATTATATAAATTATATTACATTATTAAACTATTTCAAACAAAAATAAATAATTCTGTGTTTTTTTATTACCATTTCAAAATGGAAAAACAGTTTAAATAAATGAATTAATAAAAGCAAAACTATTTTGGTTCATTCAGTCAGCAGAGATAAATACTGAAGCAGTTTGGCAGATTGATGGCTTTTCTCTCTGCTACAGGTTAGTAAATGTTAAGGAACTCTGCTCAGATCATTATCCTGGATTTATAAACAGGCTGCACAGTCAGATAGTCCAGAAGAAAGCTGAAAATGCTCTCTGTAGCTGCCATGTTTTCCACCCTACAGAGTCAATGACAGGCTGAGCGCTGTCTCCTGCTGACAGACTGATCTCCTCACCTGGAAAATCAATCCGCACCTGTTTGCTAACGTGGGAACGCAAACAGACTAACAGAAAAAAGAAACCTTTGTGGTTTAACGTATAAATATAAACCTGCAGTTTGGCACTGATCCCCATTAAAAGGTCATTACTGACTAATGAGTTTTTAAAATGTGCATTCTGTGAAGATGTTGCAGGAGTGGCCTTTCCTTTGAAGTCATTTACCGAAGTTTTGGCTCGGTGCTCATCACTAATGAGGTTCTGGTCTACCAGCTTTATCCAAGCTGAAAGTAATGATTCGGTCGGCTCGTCAAAGCCCAGAACCTGACTTTTCATTTCAGAGGTGTGAGCAGGGGGAGGAAAAAGAAAGGAAAAAGAAAACAGCAGCTTTCAGTTTTAGCTGTTTTATGACGATTGTAATCTGTTGACGTTTAGTTCAACGCTGCAGTCCAACATCCAATCAAAGCATTCGATCCTTCAGCGATAAAAACTCTGGTGTGAATGCATGAAAGATGAACATTAAGGTTCATTTCTGAGTCCTGAGCAGACTCAACTGCATTTAACATATCAGTGGTTAGGAGTCTAGCCTAAACACTCAGTTTTTTTTTCCAAGACAAATGTTTCCACTGAGGGCATCAATTCAAAATCATTTACCAGTAAATATTCATATTCTTTGATGCATCTCCTAAAAATAACAAAATCTCTCCCGTAGTACCTCGTACATAAGGCTGAAATTAAAACCACGTGTGATCTGATACATATTTAAACATGATGAAATGACATGATTTTGCATTATGCTGACGCCATGAACTGAAGAGAATGAATACGCGAGGTGCGATCCATTATCAATATTTTCTATCCATGCTGAAGACGGCTGAGTTGAGGCTGTAGATTGTAGATTGCGGTGCAGATCTGTTTTTAATGAGAAGAATTTAAATCTCTTTCGATATTTGAGAGCTTTAGACGAGGCAGCATGAGATGCCCAACTGCATCTGAAGCATCTGAGTGAATGCTATAAGCTAGCAGAGGTCACTGCTGGGGAAAGCTGAGGGATGACAGCTGTGTTACAGGATCAGGACTGAAAGCTTCAGTTAATCACACTTTTGCATCCAGAGCCAATTTACAGAGTGGAGGCTGGGCTCTCTACACTGTTATAACAGGAGGGTGTTTCAGTACTTTCTGCCCGCCAAAGACATTTCCTTAACATTTAATATGGTTTTGTTTTTATTTTTGACTACCCAATTTCTGCTTTCACGCATATTAATCCTAAACAGACCGACACTCACAAGACAATTGACCAAAAACCTGCAGAATAAAAAGAGACTGAGCAAAGGAAATGCTGAGGATGGATGGTCAGTGACCCGTTTACCTGCTAGGGCAGAGCTCACGCTGGTGGACCCATTCAGCTGCACGGAGATGGAAGGAACACTGGAGGCCAGGAAACACAGACAGTGACATTCAGTCAGTAAAAACAACAACAAAGAAAGAGTCAGGAAGAGCAAAACAAAGACTGGGAACTATTCTAGTTTTTGGAGCACGTCAGCATGTTTACATGTGGCTTAAAGGTTCAGTGTGAGCTCATGAACAGACAAACAGCCAAAGGTTTATTTCTCTTCCCCA
Organism: Leptatherina wallacei; assembly: GCA_028567055.1. NCBI lineage: Eukaryota > Metazoa > Chordata > Actinopteri > Atheriniformes > Atherinidae > Leptatherina > Leptatherina wallacei. Next base: position 26,510,116 of record JAOXYM010000016.1, on the reverse strand, counting down.
CAGTGGCTGAAAAACTGTTTGGATCAGTGACTGACTAATTATTCATGTCTGAGTCTGATTAACAACCACTCACCAATGACTGTATGTGCATGGTGCAACAAGACAGCATGACTCTACAGTCAATATATTGATAGATATGCAGACAACAAACACGCTTTTGGCTCAATCCCAAACCGCCCCCTTCACTAGCTAGTGTCACTCCCAATGAAGTCACACTCGCAGTCGTGGGGCGGGAATGGATTGGGGATGGTATAAATAAGATGGGCAGGAATGGGATGCCCCCTTTCCTCAACTGGAAACGGAAAGCACTCGTCGACATGGCAACACAAAGATGCCTGTGTGTATGGCTGTAGCGTTGTGCACCAGCTGCCTCGTTTTTTCCCCACTGTCCCCGAAATTCAGCAGCCATTACAATGACAGGAGCTACATTATGTTTCAAATACTTTTAAGTGATTCCACAAGTCTTTTAACCCTTTTACCGTTTGACATTTCCAACAAAACAAATGAACGTTGGCAATTGTGCTTTCATCAAATCACACATCAAGTTAGAGTAAGGTTAGCTAGTTTCGTTTTATTTTTTCCAAACCTCATGTGATTTTCTGTTACAAGCATGCAGGAGGACACATGCAGAACTCACATTTTAAGACTGTTACCTCCATTTTTGTTGTTGCACCAGCTGCAAAGTGTGCAAAGTTGAGGGCTGAACGGTCCACTCGCCCTCCAAATTATGTGGTTTGGGAAGGCCCCATTTATGGCGGAGCCTCCGTTAAAATGTGCAGAGGGTTAGTGTGTAGGGGGTGGTTTGGGATAGCGCCTTCTTGTGTTAAAACAGCTTCCATGGAAAAGAAATGAGCAGCGATTGTTCCTGAAGCATGATGGGGATCTCCACTAACTTTACGTAATGTTTCATTACTTTCTCACAACAATTTGTAGAACTGGAAGACGTGATGAAGACGGACAAAATAGTTTTTTGAGCTTGTTTCAGTCCAAAATCCATCCAATCTATAATGATGTAAAACTGATTTGCAGCACTTTTTTTTTATTAGTTGACTATGAGATGATGTGAAGTGTGCACTTTTTTGCTAGACCTTTTTAAAATCCCTCAAGTGCTTGATTGCCAATCGAAACAGACTCATTTTAAAGGGAAGTATTAGCTCTTCAACAGAATGGGATGAAAAATAACTGCGTGGATTTAATCACACTGATAATACACAACAGGAGGAATAATAGGAGCTCTCTTCATTATAGAAAAAACAATTAAATGAAGTTGAACGCAAGTTTTATCTGGATATTTAAACAAAACTACTTTGAATGCAAAAGCTTCTTTGTATGCAACTAAAGTACCACACCATAATGTGGTCAAAATAAACAAAAATGCTGATTTAAACAGCTAGAACTCCATTTGACAGCAAAACACCAATAATTAATATTGAGCATTAGTGGAACAGGGGGAGGATGGTTGGGATTTTAGGCTACAAAGTTATCAACAACCAGTAAGATTAATTGAAACTGTGTGTGGTGAAAATTAGACCCCAGAGGAACTCAAAGCGGAGTGCATATCCAGTACACTACTTGTGTTAGTATTTTGTCTTTGGAAGCCATTTTTTTCTGCCATTAAGAACAAGAGGAAGGGAGGTCAGATGACACAGACAAGAGTCACAGGAACTGAGCCAGAGCAAACATACCAGCGAAGCAGTGGAGCTACAGACCATTCCTGTTTTACAGGACCGGGTCAACCCACAGACATACAGGAAAGACAAAGAGGTGGAGAGTGGTGGACCCCATGCAGTCCTTTCTTCTGAACAATTCACTGCTGATATGTTTTACTCAGATTAAAAGGAAACCCAACACAGATCTAAACAAACCTTAAGCCGTTGGCACTTGTGGGAGTGGTCAGATGAGGAGCAGGGATTTGACTACCAGAGGCCGGTGGAAGCCAAGGGCTACCCCAGGACATTCCCCCCACAGAGAGGGGTCTTCTGGGATAGGGCGAGTAGACAGAAGTAGGGTGAGCTGCTGGGGCTCTTCCTGTCCCTTGGAGACTGGGTCGGTTCAGACTCCCTGAAGAAAAGGAATGTCGTGACCGGCTGGGCATGGGTCCTGTGCTGCTGTGACTCAGACACTGCTGGCAGGAGCAGGCAGGCCCAGACGATATTGCCGGGGGACCAGAGGAGGCCAGCGGGTAGGGGAGGCTGCACTGCCGCCGCACCTGTCGTCTGAAGCCTGTTGATTTATTCACTTGAGCCAAAGATGTGAGATCCACAATGTAATTGTATCCATGTGGGCCCAAGTCTGCTGTACCCTGGCGGGCCTGATAGCTGTGCTCTAAAAGGATGGAGGTTCGAGTCTCGTATGGAGTCCAGCCTCCTTCATCATTGGCCCATTCCCAGTAAACACCACTGCCAAGGCCTGAAGACTGGGCAAACAGAGACCGGCGTACAGACCGTGTCTTCCCTTAAAATAAAGAATATTATTCCAGTTAAAAACAATAAATCATTCACACACTGTTAAGAACTCTAACAATTAACATCTTCTCTTAATTATTCTATTCAGCAAGACTAAAATAAAAACAGGCTAATTAATTACCTTTTACAGCATAACAAGTCTTAGGGTTATGGAAGAAATAATGACACATGAAACCACGTTGAGACTAACAAAACATTTACCTGATTATCTGATCAATCTGTATTTGCAACCCATGTAAGCTAATGCTAACAAGCTAACGGCCTGTTAGGTTCTCAGGATTTGACAGACTGTATTAAATACTATTAAATATTAAAATGAAGAGGCAGTTGCATATGTACTGCCATGTTGAATATAATCACCTGTGTCCTGTCGAAACTGCTTCAAGCTGGGTATGTCGATGAGGTAAGGCGACAGGCTAGGATCTGATTGTCCGAGGCAGATGCTAGTTGAACCGGGTCCCACACCTCCTCTGTGCCCGCGCGGTGACAGACAACGCTCGATGTAAGCGCTCACCTGGCCACTGTAAGGCCGCCAGTAGCCCTGGTCATCCTGCCATTCCCACACCGCTATCATGGGCTGAGATTGTCCAACGGATCCAGATGGTGTAGCTGACAGAGAAGGTCCATTTCTCGAGCCGTCTACCCTGGCACAGGAACCAGACACAATCGCCATGTTCACCAAGCTAGCTTTAAGCTAACAACCGCTCGCTCGGGTTGATTGTTGCAACGTCAAAGACAAAGTCTGCTAGCGAGGCTAGCTTGGCTCGTTAAAAAACTTCATTATGAATGTGTTAACGCGCCTACGAGGGAACTTAAGGATTAAATGGTAAACAGCCTAAGTAAACATTCAAGTACATGTTGACAACGCTGCTGCGTTCAAAAAGGCTTAGCAGTCCATGAATAACGTTAGCTTTGTGACAGCCTGCGTTGGTTGCCAAGGTTCCGCCTCTGCCTTACCAATGCTTTCAGGGACCATCGGAAATATGAAAACAAGAAGACCCTACCAAGGGCACAGCCAGGGAGGCACGGACCACCCCTAAAAGCCGACTAGCTCCTAAGTTCCACCATAAGAATCGACAATTAAATTCCAACAAATATTCTGTGGAAACTTACCTTTACCTGGGTAAACGTCCAGTTCCAAAGTGTAAGTGAACACAGCATGTATATATCCTGGTTTACATCAACACTGATGTAGCATTTATACAGCATTATCTCAACAACTGCCGCAGTGGTTGACAATATTTCTCTGTCTAAACCAGTGTTGGCCTACAGAGTTTCAGTGTTTCCTGCTTCAACATACCTGACTCCAATAAAATGGATCCAACAGCCTATCAAGTTCAGCACAATGACATATATTTATATGTATATATATAT
>JAOXYM010000016.1:26478932-26491843 GCA_028567055.1 Leptatherina wallacei | reverse complement strand
GTTGAAGAACACTTTCAAGGAGTATCTAAGCTACGGTTTTGCGTGCCACAAGGTGTTACATTTCGCTAGGCCTTTAAACATGGCATGGTTGTTGGTCTGAGTATTTACTGGGATGCAACCATACTCTAGGGTTTACAGAGAATGGTCTGAAGAAGAGAAATATCCAGTTGTTGATGTCAGTGGTTAGAGGAGAATGGGCAGACTGGTTGGAGATGATAGAAAGGCAACCTGAAATCCAATAAGCACTGGTTCCAACCAAGGTATTTAGAATAGCATCTCTAAACACACAACACTTCCAACCTTGAAGCAGATGGGCTACAGCAGCAGAAGACTACACCGGGTGCCCCTGCTGTCAGCTAAGAACAGGAACCTGAGGCTACAATTCACACAGACTCACCAGAACTGGACAATCGAAGATGGAGAAACGTTGCCTGGTCTGATGAGTCTCCATTTCAGCTCCACATTCACATGCTAGGCTCAGAATCTGCTGGAAACATCATGAAGGCATGGATCCATCCTGCTTCAGGCTGCTGCTGGTGTAATAGTGTGGGGGATATTTTTTGGCCCACTTTGGACCCTTTATTACCAACATGGCATGGTTTAACCAGCACAGCCCTTTACTACCACAGTGAAACATCTTCTGATGGCTACTTCCAGCCGGATAATGCAAGGCAAGGCAAGGCAAGGCAAGGCAAGGCAAGGCAAGGCAAGGCAAGTTTATTTGTATAGCACATTTCATGTACAGGACAATGCACCATGTCACAAAGCTCAGATCATCTCCAACATGACAATGAGTTCACTGTACTCCAATGGCCTCCACAGTCACCAGATCTCAATCCAATATTTCTCTTTTGGGATGTGGTGGAACGGGAGATTCTCATCATGGATGTGCACCAACTGTGTGATGCTATCATGTCAATATGGAGCAGAACCTCTGAGGAATGTTTCCACCACCTTGCTGAATCTATCACACCCAGAATTAAGGCGGTTCAATGAGGAAAAAAATCATGACTTTGTCTGGAATACATTATATTTCCATAATTCAATTCAATAGTCACCATCACAGAAGGTATTTTACAGGTTTCTGTGGTAACTCGTTACAATAAAACGTTAGTCTCTACACCTCTAAATGTTGCACATTCTTTGAACGTTATTATAGTCCACATCTGGCTGCATGCCGAGTAGATACCCCACATGGCTTCGTTTTGGGAAAGAGTGCAGTTTTAAAAGACTAGTCTAAATAACACCCAAGAAAAAAAGGAGAACTTAAACATAAACATCTGAGTTAAAGTTGAAATCTAATAAATGAAAAAAACATCAAAACTGCTGATGTTCTGCTGAGTACAAATATGATCCTGAAGATGAGGTCTTTAAAAAGGAAGCCAGTCACTCACTTTAGTACTTTTAAAAATCCGGTCATGATTTACTCTTAGCCATACACCATAAAAAGATATTTTGATCAGGTGTGCTTAATGTTTTGCATGCAACTATTACAATGACATGAAAAGTGTCTAAAATTAGTAACAAAGAGCATTAAGGCGCAAATCCAGTTTTTTGTCCCAAATCTTATTTTAATGACAGTCTGATCAGCACAAATCAGATATTTTTAATCAGACCCAGGCCACTTTCATGTGGTCCTAAATTGGAGTCATATCTGATGTTCTCTAAAACAACATCAGTCTGGATTAATGACATGCAAGTCCTGAACAAATCATTCAGTTGATGACTCCCATATCAAAACCCCACTAGACCTCCGGCACCCCTGAGCACTATCGCTAATATGTCACTAATATCAATATTGCGTTATTGAGTGTTGTATCTCAGGAGAGAAATAAGAACGTAGCATGGACACCTGCAGTGTGAAGGAGTTGGTTCTTCACTGTGACAGGTTCTGCAGCTGCAAACACTCACACACACACATACAGTTTGTTTAACAAAAAGCAGACTGACAATTTTCTGACTAAATTACTAAATTAATTCATGTTCTGGAAGCAGGCAATTTGTCAAAGCAGCACATAGCTCACCTGAGTAGGAGGCATTTGTTGAAAGAACTTCCATCCATCTCTGAACCTAAGGTTTACATCTTAATAAAATCTGTCTCAGTGAAGAGGGAAAACCCACTTACAGACTCGTCTGCCGCATCTAGTCTCTTTGAGTTGGAGTTTTCTGCTGCTTCTGCTGCATTGAGCTCAAAGCTCAGATCAAAGCTCAGTATTAAATATAACAGAGTGGCAGTATCAAGCCTGCAAGTCTCTTTTGACATGCCACACAGCCTAAGAGGCCTCACAATGATGGGCAAGACTGATGTTCAAACAGCGACTGCACTTTCATCTTAGTTGCAAAGTGACTGCATTTGTTCTTTTATGCTGGCATTCTTGCTATTGTTTACATCTCAAGTGATAGCATCAATCCTTTAAAACTATATTTACATTTAAGCTTTGCTTTGAGTCTTTTGCAAAGACAAGAAAGACACTGATGTAATACAAGAAAAGTTTGGCTTGCATTTTTCATCTGTGTAACAGAAGCAGCAAGGAAAAGGAAATGTATTTTTTCTCAGATTCAGAAAAGTCTGAACCTGTTTCTGTATGTGATCAGAAAAATGAATTTGGAACTTTTTCTCCTATCTGTGAGACTGAGAGTCCAGCAGCTGTTTTGGTCAAATGTACCATTTCTTGACACAACTGATGAGTAATGGGACCCCCCAAGATAAGAACTTTCTCAGGTCCACATGGCTGCAAGTGTCTTTCATTCTCCTCACATCTTTCAGCTTAAATTGCTCAAATTGTGTCCAACAGATTTCTATTGGCTCTCCTTCTGCAGCTGCAGAGCTGCACAGCCTGATGCCCACAGGGGGATGAATCTGCTGAGGCAGTTAGTTTTAGCACTAATCCAACACTGTCCCCAAGGGAAGTTCAGTTCTGCTTTCATTTTCTGGAGAAATTCCTTCTGTGAACTTACAAACTTTCACTTGTTCTTCCTCTACTGTTGTTACAGCAGCTGTAGCAGGAAACACATTCTTGGCTGATACTGAACGAGTTACTGGAGAGTTGGATGACTCGTTTAACTAGTCAGACATATTAACACAACAGTTGCTTCATAATGATCGATTTGCAGTTTGGTTCAATTCTGAGAAATCTTTGGCCCTGATTTACTAAAGGTTTGCGCCTCTTAAAACATGCGCTAACTTGATGACATGCGCAACAACATGCTGCAGCCGATTTACTAACCTAGTGCACCGAGGAATGCGCCTGTTGAGCGGGCAAAATAGCATCATGCAATCTGGGCGTTTCTGCCAAAACACGCAAAATACTGGGAGTGGATGCAAATAAACCAGCTTTGCAGCGTGACGTGATTTACTAAACGTAGAGCTGCTTGCAGTGGGTGTTTTTGCGCCTATATGTAGTGCTTCTGAAAGGCAGGCGTCAACTGTCTGAGATATGCACAAACGGCTGCATCTTGGATGAGAAGAAACAAATAAATGCTGCAGGATTGCTGACGCGCATCAGTCTGATTCACAATATTTTCTCACGGCCGGTAGGAGGCATTGTCTGAACTTCTGGAACAAAATCTTTAAATAAAAACGGTTAATGTGTGTGAATGTTAAAATCTCAACTGTTCAAAAGTTGTCAAAAGGAGGCTCATTCATATTTGTTATGTCAATAACATCTATGATGTTATTAAAAGAACATGTTTCAGTTTGTCAATATTGGTCAGAGGAATCTCTTCTATTGACCCCCCACCTGTCTTATTTGTGGAGGTTTTTATTATGACCTTTGTTTTTTGTTTTTTTTGTTCTCCATCTAATATCTTGCCATCTCCTCTTAACCTCATCTGATGTTCTCCTTGTTTTACCGACTGCATTTACTTTTTAGCAAATATCCTCCCACATTGCAGTCCTGGTCTTTTGCTATATTTAGGCCCGAGCACTGAAGGCCTAAATATAGCTGCATCTTTGGAGGCCTGCATATATCTGAAAACTCATGAAATTTTGCATTACCCCCCCCCCCAGAAAATAGCAAAAATTGGATATGGCAGCAGTCCCGTAAAAAAGCGTGACCAAGTGCTCGAACAGCGCCACCTATTGTCGCAGTCTTGTCACTGACCGTTAGATAAACACATGAAAATTGGTACACATGTAGATCTCATTGAGCTGGACAAAAAAATCCTCTTGGAGGAAATGCCTAAGCCCAACAGGAAGTGGGCTATTAGGGGTCAAAGTAGCCATTTTTGTGATTTGTAAACAATGGAATTTAGCCATCTCCTCTCAGGGATATCATATGGCTTCCAAAATCTCACAAAGCATTCTTGACTAGATTGTGATTGAAAATGATCAAAATGGTGAGTTTTCACCATGTGGCGGCCCCCCAAAGTCTGATGTTTTACCATGGAACAGGAAGTCATCATAACTTTCACATACACAGGGTTTTCTGCACAAAATTGATCACATATGATGTCAGTCCCATCTTCAACATGATGACATGTCAAGATTTTTCCATGCACAAGCCCCACCCCCTGGTTGCACCATTCCCATTTTTTCTATAAGGCTTATAACTCTGATATCCTTGACACAAAAATCTTGAAAAAATATTTTGTAAACACTTTCCACCGAAAACTGACTTTTCACAGGTGGGTGTGGACGTGGCAAACATTGATGTGATACCATGACATCATAAATCCCAATAAACACTTACTTACTGCTTATTCAGGACCTGACCCTGAACAGATCCATACCATAATTTCCTGTCAACACCTTAGCTCCGCCCACTTGCAACAGGAAGAGATTTTGTTTTTCACTCTGCGTGGTCATGCTTCTTAACTGTTTAGCCTATTGACTTGAAACTGGTTCACAACATGTCAAACCCATTCATGATACTACAGAAAAAATCTGAAATTCCTCTCCAAAACATAACCGTGGCGAATGTTGGGCTGATGCCATGAAACAGGAAATCCCTTTAACTGACACACAGTAACTTTGATATTCACCAAACTTGTGATTCTTGAAAGGATCCATGCCCTAAACTAGGTTTTGTTCCAATATTCTGAATATATATATAAAAAAATGGCTAACTAGCGCCCCCTGCTATATTTCATTCATATGTCATTTATATGTCTGGATGCGCAAAAAAGTCTCTTGGACCTATAGGCTAAAGTCAACAACAGATTCAGATAATCAGGAGGAATCTATGTATGCATGGAACAAGGCTCAACTGGATGCTGGTGATCTTGCCAGATGTGCACAGGATCCAAAAACACTGACGTCTTCTCTGGACCAAAGCTCATTTAAAATGTTTTGAGGCAAAGTGGTAAACTGGATGAAAATATTAAATTCTTTCTGGAAAGCATGGACGGCGTGTCTTGCAGACTAAAGAGGAGACGGAGCATCCAGCATCTCTGATAATATGGGGTAGCATTAGTGCCTATGGCTTGGGCAGCTTCCACATCTGTGAAGCTCCATCAATGCTGAAAAGTACATGATGGAGGTTTTAGAGCAACATCTGCTCCCATCCAGACAATGTTACTTTCAGGGAAGGCCTTGCAGATTTCAGCAGGACAATGATGAACCACATACTGCATCCATCACAACAGCAGAACTGTGCTGCCTGTTCAGATCTTTCACCAATACAAAACATTTGGAGCGTCATGAAAGCAAAAATCCAACCAAGGTCCAGGACTGTAGAGCATCTAGAATCCTGCACCAGACCAGAATGGGACAACATTCCTCTCCTAAAACTCCAGCAACTGGTCTCTTCTCTTCCCAGATGTTTAAAGACACTCGTTGAAAGAAGAGGGGATGCCACACAATATTGAACATCTCCCTGGAACTACTTTTAAAAGATGTGTTGCTGCCATCAGATTTAAAATAAGCTCATATTTTTTTCATGAAACTTTTTTTCCACAACTTTTTCAGATTTGAGATTGTGCATGAATTTATCTGATCTTGTAGCTTTTAATCACCATAAACTTTCAGTAAAGAGAGATCAACTTAAATGATGCAACAAAGTTTACTGAAGTGTTGACAATTAGACTCTGATGTATCATCTCAGTGGAGCTTTGACATGACGGAAGTAAAAGGAGAGCACAGGAGATAGGAGGATGGATGCTGGTGAAGGATGAGCAGAGATAGGAGGTGGAAGATTGTTCCGATTAGGCTTTACAGAGATCAGGAAGAGGTGGAGACAGGGATGAGAAATCTTCCAGGGGGAACAGAAGACGATTTTAAAAAGCGAGGATCAGCCCAAGGCAGCAAGATGACAGAGTTGAGACAACAGACTAATGAGGTAAGGGTTAACAGCATGGGAAAACAGAAGTGACAGAGTAAGAGGAGTCCAAAACCAGAAAATGAGGGCAAATATTAAGGAGAGGATCTTTAATAACTTCACACATGCAGTACTTATTTAAGGTCGTGGAAGAATCAAAATGGCAACAATACCTCAGTTTTCCCCAAACCTTAGACACAGTTTGATGAGGCAAAGGAGGTGTTGGAAACCTGCCACCAACTTTTTTTGAAAAAAAAAAACAAAAAAAAATCATGATTCAGTCAAAAAATGTAATCCCAATAAGATTAGGAAAATTATTAGCAGTGATAATAATAATTTCGTAACAGGGCTGTTCTGTACACCTTATGACATGAAGATTACTATTTTGTCCTCTCGTGTAATCAAAACATGTATTTTTGTCTTTTTGCTGTTTATCTGTTAAATGCATCATGCTGCCGTTGATGCCCGTATCGATTTCTATTTCTGGAAACTTATGTTTAACCAATTAAATTGTGTATCTGAGTATATCACCTTCCTAATACCCACCAAATCAGCTGCATGCATTTCTAAAATATTTTCTTTGCCCAAATCCACTAACAGTCTCAGTTTCCCTGATACAGATTTAGTGTAATCCTTCTGGTAAAAACTTTTTTGGGGAGATTTTCATGGAATTTTTATTTCATCTATTAAAACTTAATCCATGTCTGGGAAACTGGCTTATATAGTCTGTATGTATTAAAGGGGACATAATGCACTTTATTCCCACTCTGAAACAATTTTTCAAGATGGGCCTTTCTGAGTTGTTTGACCGCCCTTTATGTGCCACAAAAGAGGGGGAGAACTATATATCTGAACTGGAGTTTAACCAGAAAGAAGCTAATAGCACTAAAGCTCAACATGTTTTATAGAAACAGTAGCTGCATTTACATGGACAAATATTTCATCTTTCTGACTGGAATCAATCAGATCAGTGATTCCAGCGAAAATGTTTACATGGAAAATTAAATGATCCGATCAGTTGTTTGTTGTATGATGGAAAGATTTAATACGATCGTAATACTTTTGATATGTACAATGCCTACTAGTTGCAAGAAGCATTTTTTTCATTTTGAAGCTTTTGACAGTCAAGAGGCTCCGTTTTCCTTAACTCTTTCAGTTTTTAACAAAAACATTGTCACAGTCCATTTCGGTTTTGCTGCTGCCATTTTTCAGGTCTTCCCTCATTACGTCACGTAACTTTCATGTGGTTCAAGCATGTGCAGAAACAACATACACTACAGAAACCACTAGAATCATTGTGCGTTCAATTTGTACTTGGTAATAGGATTTTCTGAATTCCCAGATGGAAATTTGAAGAAAGGCTTTGTGAGTGTACAGGGCATGTTGGTCAGTTGCAAACAACTTCATAGGGCCAACGGGTGTCTGATTTCCTATTTACGCATGGAAGGGAGCATAAATTAGCCTTTACTTGAGGCTCAGCTGTGGACACCTCCTCTACCTTCCTCTCCTCTTTTAAGAAATACACCGGCTGTGACAGTGTATGATCATAAGCACAATACAAATCTGATGAACATATATGAGATTATGTTATATTGCCTAGTATTTCAAAATTGTCCAGGATTTCGCTGGGTAAGAGTAAAATCCTGGACAATTGTCTGGCCAGACATACTTTTTTAGCTTTAAAAAAAAAGGAGATGTCCAGGTAAAAAGGGAAGTCTGGTCACCAATAACAATACATACCAAGCAACTGCTTTTAATTAAATCAGCATACAGTAAAGTGATAACATGAAGTGAATATAAAATATTATTGTTTAGTCGTGACAAATTATGCTAATGCACCAGACATGTTATGTTATCATTGTGTATATTTGCCGATTGGCATAATTTATGTTTGGAGTATTGACACAGTTATGTTATCATGGAATATTGAGGGAATTTCTAATGAGGTAAAAGTACTTTCACATTTGAGATCTTTATCATGAGATGTAGCTATGCTGCAAGAGGTACATGCAAAAGAGACAGAAATTTTGAAATTTAAACAGAGATGGGTGGGACAAGTGTTCTCATCCCCTAGTAATGGAGCAGCAAAAGTAGTCAGCATTTTAATCTCTAATGGTGCGTTCAGACCAAACACAATTTTGGCTTCAGGTTTCCATGTTAAATCTCCAAGTCCTCCAAAAGAAGGAGTTCCAGACAAAAATAAGTTAATTACTCCAGACACTAGTATTCAAAAACTGTGCCTTAATAATGGCTTGTATTGTACCACGGGGTAAGGCAACAATCTGGCAATGAGTGGACTGCAGGCTGGCACTTAAATAGGCAGGCTTGGATCATCACCACCAGGAATCACCCAATTACCACCATCACTACCACCACACCCAGCTGGAAGCCTGAATACATGACAAAAAATTAAGCATGAGCCAAAAAACACAAATCTTGACAAATTATTCAAATAGAAATTATTCACAGAGCCTATGTTACACCATTAATATTAAAAAAATAGATCCAAATGGTTCCAAATGGTTGTGCTGGCATGGATGCGGTCAGAGAGGCACTCTTAATAATTTGCTATGGTCATGCCCTGCTGTAAGAATGTTTTGGAATTCTATATTTGAATTTATGCAAGACCTGTTGAATGATGAAATACCAAAACAATTTGATATTTGTGTCCTTGGAAATACAATTGACATTTTGTCTAAAAACACACAGGATTGCTTCTTTAAAAAAAAAAACTGCTACAACAATAATTTCCCTGTAAGAGGGATAAATAAAGTATTTATCATTTCATTTCATTTCATTTCTTTGGGTTTCATGTCAGCGAAAAGAATTAGAACTGGAAGATGCGCAAAGCGGACTGTTTTAACATTCATAATTGGGCAAAAGATTATATGAACCTGTTATCAATGGAGAGAGTAAAAACATTGCTCTGTGATCCCAGTAAAAAAAACAATTTATGAAAAGATTCTCTTGAAGATAATAATAAAATGAAAATTGAAAAATGAAATTGCTATAATTATGACATTGCTATTGTAACGGTATTGAAATGGTGATAACAATGCTGTTGTGTTTTGTTTTTGTTAAAATGCTCTGTTGAACTAAAGTGTAAATATAATTCTTTAGTAGTCCCTAATACACCACACATTACATGTGTGGTGTATTAGACATCAGATCAGCAAAAAGGCATTAGACATGCTAAGTGTATTAGCATGTCTAATGCTAATTCTATTAGCATCAACAATGTCTACAGATTCTGAGAATGTGTGATACCACAGGTAGGATGCATGATGGATGAATGTAGTTGTAATCATGTCATTATTTTCTTTACAAAGTTCCCAGTTTTTTATGTTAAAGGTTACGCAAAGACTTCATAAGCTTTCAAACCAAGGAGGACTAATGGTGAACCACCCTGGTGTTGGCCAGTTTGACATTCAAGCCCAGTTTCCCATAGACGGATTTAAACCAGAACTTATCTTCTGCCATCCACCCATCTTCTCCAGATTGGGTCAAGGGAGCAACAGCCTTAGCAGTGTAGCCCAGACTTCTCTCAGCCAAGCCACATTAACCAGTAGTGGTGCAACGGGTCACTAAACTCACGGTTCGGATCAGATCACGGTTTTTGAGTCACGGATCGGATACATTTTCAGATCAGCAAAAAGGGAAAAAGGACAAGCTCAATTTAAAACCTCCATTTATTTAAGTATTGTTGCCTATTAAACATTCAACTTAAAACTAATTCCACTCAATTATATAAAAAACTAAGGCACAATATAGGGTATGAAATACTAAACTAAAAATGTAATTTAAGCTATCATTGCTTCTTACTACGAACATGGAGAGGGAAATAAAAACTTATGTTCACATCATTAAAAAGAATAAAGAAATGTCATTTAAAATCACAGTCCACGGCCGACGTGTTCCCCACATTTCCCAGTTATAGTTCCCTAGCTTTAGGCTGGAGACAAACTGCACGGCTTTTTCCCAGATTTCCCCCTCGGTTTCAGTTGTGCGTAGTCCACACTAGTTGCGGCTGTCGGCATGGCAAGTTGTTGCAGAAAGCTATTTGTGTGTGAGGAGGCGAAAAGACTGCGCACGACTGCAGTCGCAGTATTTCAAATGTGTTTGTATTTTTCCAGGTGAATCTGGGCGTGTGTGCGGTTTGCGACTCAACTGAAATACACACATCACCAACAGTCAATGAGAAAGAGGAGCTTGGACACAAAATAATGTCAATCGGCAAAAAAAGGAAACAGCTGAGTGGGTAGTTTGATAGCTCGCTAATCAACAGCTGATGAACCGCGTTTCTTAAAAAAAAGTATCTTGGGCCTATGCTGATGTTTTTGTTTTCCAGTTGTTTCTTCTTCATTTTTGTTAGATCACACAGAGATTTCTGGATCAGCGGACTACATTCTAGATCGGCTGTGGGACATGAATCATTATGTGTGGTGTGCTGTGCCGAGATGATCAGAACACAGTACAGTTCAATCAAAAACTGTTCAATTCCTGATTTTTTATCTTCATGTCTGGGGTTTCTAACAGATAAAAAAAATCTCTTCAGAGTTATAAAATCTTTAAGTGTGTCCCCGGCTTCAGCTGAAGATGTTGGAGGGTCAACTTGGTCACTTTTTCATTTGAGTTATATCCAGTTGCAGTTAATTTGTTTCTTCTTTTGGTTTCTGTGGTTGAATGATGATGTCTGTCATCATTTATCGGATACTTTAAAATAGTTTTCTTTCAAAGCATCTTCTCACTTTCACCTAAGTTTTTTAACGCCTTCTTTTTCCTTTTTCCGTGCTAGATCAGGGGCCAAACTCCTGTTCCACATACAGACAGGTTTTCAGAGCACCCTTACCTTTGCACCATGCGCTCATTGTTAATCTGATTCGGTTTCCAACACTAATCTGGTTTAACATAATCCACAATAATCCAATTGCTTTCTGAGATGTTATTTAACATCAGATTAACTAGTTCCAGACTAGAAAGTCTCATACTAATGTAATCAATGACCAGTCAGCCCACGTGTTAGAAACCAAATCAAATGAACAATGCACATGGTCCAAAGGTGTTTCAAGTTTTAAGTTCAAGTTGTTTATTGTCACATGCACATTCAAGATGGAAGTGAAATTCAGTTGGACAAATTTCCGAGGCTCTGCACATCCATATAAAACTAAAAACACAGGATATAAACTAAAAAGACATAATAAATAAGTATAGATATACAGTATATACA
This sequence comes from Leptatherina wallacei, assembly GCA_028567055.1. Classification (NCBI taxonomy): domain Eukaryota; kingdom Metazoa; phylum Chordata; class Actinopteri; order Atheriniformes; family Atherinidae; genus Leptatherina; species Leptatherina wallacei. The sequence goes on along the minus strand of JAOXYM010000016.1, from coordinate 26,480,359 downwards.
ATATTTACAATGGAAGTGGTGTGCAATATACATTTTGAAGTGACAACTGTTAAATGACTAATGACAGATTAAACAGCAGAAAGTAGGGCAATGCCCAGTGTCAGTGTCCCTGCAGGGCAGAGTTCACAGTTCTCACAGCCTGAGAGGAAGAAGCTCCTCCTGAGTCTCTTTGTGTTTGCCTTAGTGATTTTTAGGTTAGAGAGCAGCCACTCGAACAGACTGTTGTTGGGATGGTGAGTGTCTCTCATGATCCTGTTCGCTCTGGCTGTTGTCTTCCTCATAAAGATTTTCATGAGGATTCTGAACTTCCTCAGTTGTCTGAGGTGAAAGAGGCGCTGCCTTGCCTTCTTCAACAGACTGTCTGTGTGCAGAGTCCATGATAAATCTTGAGTAATGTGCACACCCAGGTGCTTGAAACTGCACACTCTCTCCACCAGAGTCCCTTTTATCCACAATCATCTTCTTAGTTTTGTCTACATTTAGCTGGAAATTGTTAGCATAGCACCACTGAGCCAGTTTCACCACCTCCCCTGTATACATCTGCTCATCGTTGTTGGTAATCCAACCAACCACCACAGTGTCCCGCAAACTTCACTAGGGTGTTGGAGCTGTCCATGGCTACGCATTCATGAGTGTATAGGGAGAAAAGCAGAGGGCTGAGGACACAGCCCTGTGGGCATCCAGTGCTGAGGGTGCAGGAGCTGGAGGTGTGCCTGCCTATCCACACCACCTGAGTTCTGTTTGACAGAAAATCCAGGATCCAGGCACACAGGGTGGAGTTCAGCCCAAGGCTGAGCAGCTTTGAGTGGAGCGTAGTGGGGACTATAGTGTTGAAAGCTAAAAATCAATGAACAGCATGTAGTCCCCTGTGCACTTATCCAGGTGGGTGAGAGCGGTGTATAGTACCTGTGAGATAGCGTCATCCGTAGATCTTTTTGGCTGATAAGCAAACTGAAGTGGGTCCAGAGACTCAGGAAGTGAGGCACATATGTGCCTCCTGACCAGTCTCTCGAAGCACTTCATGAGCTCCTAGGTGAGGGCCATAGTGCGGTAGTCATATAGACTGGCTGGAGAGGCATTCTTTGGCATAGGGACAATGACAGCTCTCTTAAAGCAGGCAGGGACCATTGACTGGCTCAGAGAGAGGTTGACCACTGTGGTGGAGACAGAAGCCAGCAGGTCAGCACAGGACTTAGGCACCTGACCAGTAATGCCATAAGGTCCCTCTCCTTGGTGTTCTCCTTGCGACATGTTCTGTCAGCATGAATGCATGTAACACTCCGGCAGACAGAGTTCTGACGGCCGCAGCAGTTAGCATGCTAAGGCCAGCAGAGCAAAGCCTCAAACCATGGTGTAATGAAACACTTTTATTTCTATTTCAGGATTCGGAGGAAGTCGGTGAATAATAGTAAACAACTCTGGTGTAT
>JAOXYM010000016.1:26446041-26456589 GCA_028567055.1 Leptatherina wallacei | reverse complement strand
CCCCAGCAGGGGTTCAGTTCCATAACTGTATTGCACAAAACCTGACGGTGCTAAATTTGTGTATCATGCAGCTGCAGAAGAGGCTGCTGTGATTGGTCATCTTGCAATGATGACCCCCCCCCTGCGCATATTGAGACACAAATATAGCCTACATAATCCTGTTATACATTTCAAAGGAGGCAACACAGCATTGGGTCTGGATTTCCTTTGAGGTAACTCTTGAGTTCAATATCAGGGAACCAAATCCCAAGTTGCCACAAAAATAGAGTGCAGCCAATAATATTAACATAACCAGGTTGAAAATAATTATCTCATCTGATGTAGATAACTTAGAACCTTTCAGTGAACATCCTTTTCACAGCCACACAGAGCAGCAACAGTTCAAATAATGAGGAGCAGGAACAGATACAAGTGGAGCTGGAATAGGCATCTACATACAACTCACTTTGGAGAACCACAGCCTGACAACATATTAAGCAGCTGTCAACCATCTCCTTTTGATTTCCTCTTGTGTTTGTGTGCTTACAGTCTTCTCTTTCAAGTGTAGGGGCTCTTGCGCGACAGATAATCAAACACACGGCTTTGTGTGTCCTACATCCACTGACATATGCTCAGCAAAGTGTATGAAATCCAACACAATCATCTCAAATATGATTTTCTGACATGTCCCACTGATTTGGACTCTGTCTGGACTCAAAGCACTAATCCCTCTTAATATCCCACTCCCCCTTTTTCTCATCTTTTTTTTTTCTTTTCAATTTTTGATGCTGCAACACAGCACTGTTTACAGCACTGAACAAGAAGTGTCATTGCAGCGTGTGGATTAAGTGTGCTGCTGGGAGGCATACTGAGCAGCACCACCTCACAGTGCAGTCTGGGCTTATTCTCTTTTAGCCATATTTAAAGATGCTCATTTGTAGAGTCAGAAGCAGAAACGGATGGCTCAAGTTAGCTGCATGGAGTCAGTTTAAGCAGTTTATCCCCACATTCAAGCACAACCACCCTTTGCATCCCACAGTATCAGACATTTTGTACAATATCTCCTACTGAATTTTTTAACCAAGTCTTGCCTCAATTTCATTACCACACAAAAGAAACGCCTACGTGAGCAGTAAAGCATATACTCTCCTTGATGGCTTTACCAAGGCTGTGAAGCCAGCGTGCTGTGTGCTGCAATACTCTGCCTACACAATCCTGCTAACGGCTGTGGTCAGCTCTGCTGCGGACAGGCAGACGTCCTGTATGTTAATACAGTTACAGATTTGGTGTGTGATCAGCAGCTTCCCCCACATGCTCCTCAAGTCTTCTCACTCGTGCACAGAAACATGCCTACACTCCCCCCTTGCCCTCTAAAAACCTCCCTCTGCCTGTCACACTCATATGTTAAATAAACATTTTGTAAATGCAGTTAATGTGCTGGATGAAGAGCAAAGCAGGCAAATCCCAAGGTGTGTAAGAAGCAAAGCAAAAGATTAGCCTTTTTCTGCATAAGTGATTGAATCAAAGCCTCACTGATGTCAGAATGCTATTATGATTTAGTTGCTTTGAGAGGGAATTCCACTTCTTTGCCTTCACCATTCCTATTCTCATTAGGGTCGGGGGGCAGAGAAGCATTCCTAGAGCAGATAGGGACAAAGAGCTTTTTCTCAAGGATGCTTTATCCTGGCATGCTTGCAGATAAGAGTGTTTGGAAAAAGTGTGTCTGGTTTGTCGGTGTGGTCTTATTTCCATGTTAGAATTGGTTTCTTACAGTTGGCTGAGGGCTGTTTGAAATGCTTTGACATGGCTGATTAGAATACTTAGATTTGGATAGAAAATACACTTTTGATAATTCTGCTTTTTTGATGATGTTTTCACGCTTGGTGTCATATATCTGATACATCTATGTGATGAAAATATAGTGTGACTTGGTATAGTGTGTGAATATTCAGCATTACTTTGGTGATTGGATGTTTGGAAGATCTGGTAAGTGGTTTAATGTAACTGATGGTGCCAAATAGCCGACAGTCAGATGACACCGAATGCTTGATGTTGACTCTGTTAAACAATCACTGCCCACTTTATCAGGTCCACCTTGCTAGTATCTGGTTGGACCCCCTTTTACCTTCGTCCACATTGACATAACATCACACGGTTGCTGCTGATTTGTCAGCTGCACATCCATCATGAGAATCTCCCATTCCACCTAGACATGCATGATGTCTGTACGATATCGGTATCGGACAAAATTGGCTTCAAAATTAAAAATCGGATATCGACCATTCCACTGATATAATAAACCAATAAAATAACCGGTGATGGGAGAACATAATCCAAGTCTTCTTTACGAAGGATAAGATGTACATATATATCTTGTTAATGTTTAAAAACAATTGTCATCATTCAAGTTTATATGTTGTACATAATGCATAAAAGAGTGAATATTACATCATTTTCAGCTGCAAACAGGTCAAAATGACAAAAATGATGCAGAATAGTACTGTATTTTAATTCCATACCAGGAGAAACTCAGCAATCTGGTGTGGGTGGGGGGAATATTGGTATCTATCGGTTATCGGCCAATTGAGTTGTAAAATATCGACATATCGAATATTGGCCAAAAATCTAATATAATGCATCCATCCCTCCACCACATCCCAAAGGTGCTCTATTGGGTTGAGATGTGGTGACTGTGGAGGCCATTGGAGTACAGTGAACTCATTGTCATGTTGGAGATGATCTGAGCTTTGTGACATGGAGCATTAACCTGTTGGAAGTAGCCATCAGAAGATGCTCCACTGTGTTTATAAAGGGATGGACATTGTCAGCAACTATACAGGCTGTGGTGTTGAACCTGAAATAGTCTCCACAACATTCCACCAGCAGCAGCCTAAAGCATTGATCCAAGGCAGGATGGATCCATGCTTTCATTATGTTTCCACCAAATTCTGAGCCGAGAGCTGAAATGGAGACAGATTAATATGTGGCTAAGCACAAAGGAGCCAGCTAAGGAAAGGTTATCATAGGAGGGTCTGCACAGGGGGTCGACTGGACCACAGCGACAAGGGCACCTACACAGGTACCAGCCAAAAGACAGAAGGCACCCCTGTAGGCATGGCCGACACAACTCCCAGCACAAAGGGCTCCCTCTGAGGAACACCGAAAAATTGTTAGAAATGATAAAATCCATAAAAATAGTAAAACAGTGAAGACTAAATAGAATTAAAAAGAGGTAAGATAAAAAGTATTATCAATTAAATATCAAATATATTAAAATAAAATGTTCCTAGAAAGAACCAGGTTACGAAAAATCTATTAAATACCCACACTAAAACAATAAATACTAAATAAAAACCAAATGAAAAAGGTGAGTTTTGAGCTGCTCTGAAAAACATGAATGTTCTCTGCAGACCTGAGGTCCTCTGGCAGGCTGTTCCAGAGGCTGGGGCCATAATATTTAAAGATGCCTCTCCGGTATGTGTCCTGACTTTAGGAAGGATTAGAAGATCAGTGCAAGAGGATCTCAGGGTCTGCAAGAGTTTGTCAGGTAAAAGCAGGTCTGAAAGATAAGAAGGCCCAGAACCATGAAGGCATTTATTCATGAAGGCAACAATTGCATGGTATTCAAAAGTGGTGTAGCGATCAAATGAAATTGGTTTGAAGTGAAGCGAGTGAATTTGTGGCAATAGACGCCGTGCCACTTCCTTTCTTACCACTTCTGACTGAAAAGGCTAAACTAAAATTTGGTATGGAGGCCTCCACAAGTACTACTGGTGCGTCTGGCCAGTCAGGTCTCAGTCAAAAGAAGACAAATCAAGTTTGTGGTCTATGATCAGATCATTAACAATTAAAGACTTGTTTAAGAGAGAACGTATGTTTAAAAGTGCCATGTTGATAGTGACGGGTGAATTTGTGACTAACTGATGGTCTGTGTTATTTTGGCGGTGGTTTAAGGTTATTCATGTTTACAGTATTCTGGGGATGTGATGTATTTTGTTCTCTGTTGCTTATGATTACAGGAATTGATGAACTGTCAGAGGAAAAATGAAGTCAGAGTCCGGTATTGTTAGGATTGCTTCTAAACGTTGAATCAAATCCATAGGGGCTAGGACCTGAAAGACATCCGCTTGTGCGGTATGCTGTACACTGTATGTCAGGTTAGCGGACAGTAGGTGACGACCGCTGCATAAAGGTGAAGCCCATCAGGCCCAAAGAGATGTCTCCTCTGTCAAAATATTGACATTGTCTATAAAACCAATACTGTGTGAGCGACAGGCGGAGGACAGCCAAGTATTGAGGCTAAGCAAACTAAAAAGGCCTATTCCTCTGCCACAGGTGGGAGTGGGGCATACCTTGTTTGGAACCAGTGCTTATTTTACTTTTTGGTGTCTTTTTTATCATCTCCAACCAGTCTGCCCATTCTCCTCTGACCTCAGCAACTGGATATTTTCTCTTCTTCAGACTTTTCTCTGTAAACCCTATAGTTGTGTGTGAAAATCCTAGTAAATCTGTAGTTTCTTAAATACTCAGACCAACAACCATGTCAAGTTCAAAGTCTCTTAAATCTCCTTCCTTCCTCATTCTGATGCTCAGTTTGAACTTCAGAAAGTCATCTTCACCATGTCTACATGACAATGTGTTAAAATTGCTGCAATGTGATTGGCTGATTAGATATTTAAGAGTATTTAATGTATTTCATATGGCTTTCTTATTACTGTACATAGAAAGCGTACAGATTGTAAAATTACAAGGTACAAAGTAAGAAATGTGTTTGATGAGAATGGGCAGAAACACTTTTTCTGCTGATCCATAAACCAACTAATTAATCTCCTTCACTCAAACAAAAGTGAAGTCGGCATCATTTCAGATAATTTATGTGTAAATATTCTGTTTGGTTTCCCAGCGCGGCTGCACTGCAAGCCTGAAAAGACTTCAGGAAAAGGACTGAATGGATTCTGTCTGTTACATGGAGCTAGGCGTGGCAGATGTAGTGATGAAGCAGTGCTGAATGCTCGGGGCTATGTCGGCTGCATGCGTAGCCTGGGGAGCGGTGTTTGCCCAGTCATGGTTTGGATGTAGCTGGCAGCCTTCCCAGCACCAGCCTCTCTCTGAGAATCGAACACTGGACAAAGAGCAGACAAGGCGGCAGTGTGACACACCAGCTCCCATGTTCTAGCTTAACTGATTTACATGTGCTGAAGTGAAGCCTTTGCTGTCTGTGTGTGTGTGTGAGAGAGAGAGAGGAGGCTTTTGTTTTCCTTTCTTTTGATAAAGAAAATAAACCATCTCTGAAGGTAGTGGAAGCCTGTCTGCACGTCTGTATGCATTTACACTTAGTGACTGCAAATGAGTCAACGTTGCTATTAGTTATTCTGTCCTTACGGTGCTGATGTCAAGATGTTGAATTGCTTGTGGTGCACCTGTCACTTTTGTTTCAGTTTGCATGCATGGAGCATATTGTTTTTACTTTTAGCTAGCACCTCTCTGTCTAGGCTTGAAGGAAAAGGGTTTATTGCCAGCATCATAAAAAACTGAATCCACAAATGTCTGTCTGCTGCAAGTTTTTTTTTCCTTTTTAATTTTCTTTTATTTGAATGACAGATGGGCTCCAAGTTAAAACTGATTTGCCCCCTCAGAGCAGAAAACCACCAAACAGGAGAAAGAAATCCGCTCTCTCTTTTACTCGCAGCCTTCTGCTGTAATTACAGTCAAACATTTTCCAGGTGGGCCAGTCATTCACTTATAATTGATTTTCTTTATTTAAAGGTAAGAACAAGCTAAAACTTGATTTATTCTAATTGCAAAAAAACCCTGTCTTTGAAAATGCCTTTTAAGCCCAACTATACTTGAATGCATTGGATGCTCTAAGCTGTTTTATTGCCCCAGGCTCTCTCTTCTAAGGCATTGTGGCTCTGCAGTGGCTGTTGTGTAGTGAATTCTAAGCATGTTGTACTTTATCAGCGGTGAAAGGAACCTTTTGTGAAGCACCGATCACCAAAGATGTAGCATGATGGAGAAGACCTCTACAGTGGGCTTAGGGGCTTCTTTGGAGTTGAATGAATTAGTACCTTTGTTTGCTTGGCAGAGCTTACACTCTGTAGTTTCATGCTTGAAATCTTTAAAATCCTTGAAGCATGCTTCTTTTTTTGCCAGAGGTGAAATGCCTCAATACTGGTGTGATTACTGTGTTAAACACACCTTCATTTGACTTTTATATATACATATATAATAGAGTATGTTTGGGTGTGTGTTATTGAACTTTGATGTTTTATACTTATTATTTTTAAGTAATTATTTTTATGATGTAAAACACTTTGTGATGCATCAGTATGAAAAGTGCTTTATAAATAAAGTTTGATTAGATTTTTGATCAGACATTTTTTTTCTAAAAAGTAGCAGTTCTTAATGTTAAGTGCAGTAAATGTAACATGCACCATAAGTTCATAAAGATGTCTGAAACAGCCCTTTCTTCCTGAAAGTGTAGAATATGGTTGACCATTTATTAGCTTAACCACAGTTTTCCTGAAGTATTCACATTTTTTCTCCAAGAATTATTGTTTGTATCATATTTCTGCCACTCGGGTCATATTCAGTGAAACTTTGACTGTGCCTCGACTGTATTGCATGATATTTGTAATGTTAAATCTTTATTCTAGAAAACTTGTGGAAAGTTTGTTAGAGAGTCCATTAATTCTTAAAGTTCTGGTAGATCTAGTTTCTCAGGAACGGTAGTGTGTAACTATGTGAGGTAAATTATGATGGATAATTTACCATTAGGTCATCTTCGGAAGTTTTCCAGCAATTTTTATGGTAAATCCACAATGAGTGATCCATTATAATGCCATTATTTATCACAGTTTCATCATAAAAAAGATCAGTATCACTACTATGTTGCTAAGAGAGCTCTATTTTGACCAGGAAACGTTGATGAAGCCACTTCCTGTCAAACTTTCCACCAATCAGAGAGCTTCAATTGACGGAGATGTCCAATCAGGAGCAGCCAAAGATCAACAAGCGAGCAGAAAGTTTTGTGTGTCTGAAAAGAAGAAAAATAATGTTCCTCTACAGCTGGAATAAAGCCTAGAAGATGTTTTTGAAGCTCCATCTGAGTTGGAGTTGGTTTTGTAAGGATAGGAGGTAAATTGTAGCACAAATGACTGTAAATGAGGAAAAAGTGTAAATATGTAAATGGTTTCTATTGTGTGTTCGTTTCAATGCCAATATTTTTCTCCTGAAAACCAAGACTTGAGAGATTGATCTGCAGATGAGAAAAGTCTTGGTCCCTGTTGACCTGTGTGTTATTTCTACAAAATACTGTTGGCAATAGATTTAGTTTTCTTGTCTTGGTTGGCCTTTACGGTGGTATATCTATCGATACATTAATTTAACATAATTTCAGCCTCATCTAATAACTGAGGCTTTTCTGGAAAAATAATGTCTGCATGTTGACTGGGATTAAAAAGGTTCAGTGTCTACATGGATTTTTCCATTAAAAAAACTCCATGCAGACCAAATACAGCAAAAAATGAGTCTGATGTGCAACAATTCATTGATCTACATTGATTCATTAGCATTGGTCAAGATTGATTAATCATTGTTCCTGCAATTATCTGTGAGACGTTCTTCAGACAGAACATGTGGAATTGTTTCTCTTCGACAAGCAAAATGTCTTTTTTAAGGTCAGACTCTAACCGGGCTATTATAGCTAAGCGGTAAAAATGTTTGGCTTGAGACTCTGAAGTAAGAGAGAGGTTTATCTCTATCCTGACTTAATGTCTACAAATAGAAATTTCTTCTCTTCCATGATGTGAACATTTTCAAGCTGGACATCCAGAATGTGTTTCTGTCTGATTTGTTCAGATTGTTTTTCATTTAAATGTCTGATCAATCTGGAAGAAAATGAGATTTTTCTGACTTGTTATGAATGGAAGTAATTACGTTAAATCAGCTGTGATCCAATCATAATATTTGAGCAGAATTTGTGATATTGGGAAACATCAAGTCATTATCCACTGAAGCGATATATCGTATCGTGATCCAACTTATGATTTACACCCAGTGTCAGACCAACCAAAACTTTTCACATGTTAATGTGAGCAAAGCTGGACTAACTCACCCTGATAATGTGGCTGGGGTGTGAGTCAGTTGGCTTCGTTGTTCCAGTGAATGCTCCACAGTTCCTGTCCTGTCTACAAAAGAGGATAAAAAAGGGTATCGACCACGAAGTGTAAGAGTATATTAATTCAGTTCGTCTAATGAGAAAAGGAGGAGGAGACAAAGACTCCAAAACTAATGGTAACAGTCGGTTACTGAAGGCAGAAAGATGAATGTACAGAGAGAGGATAGGCGTAACCGCCCCGTCTCTTTCCATGCAGTAAGGGATGCACAGGTGGTCTCAGCCAGTGGTGGATCTAAATTCATTTGATCTAGTGGATCTAGAAAAAATTTACATGGGGTGGTAAGAGGTGTAGGCAGGGTGACATTACACATGCTCTGTGAAGTATGTAAAAATTCCATATATGTAAATATCCTCAAAAAAATATTCACTATATTATTATTGAGACTGTCAAAGTTAACAGCGATTTTTATTTTTTTTCGTATTTTTTTTTTAGCATGCGCTTAACAGACACATGTTTCGTTTTCGTAGTTTCAGGAAGTGATGCACAAATGATGTTGAGGTTCTGAAGCAGAAACGTACACAGAACTTTTACAGGGACAATTTTGCTTTTGAGCTTTTCAAGATGGTTTTCTGGACAAGACTACTGTCATCTTTATGTACCACTGTACTACGTCGCGTCTCAAATATCACCTGCTGATTCAGAGTCGTCCTCCTTTAAAGACGATCGTGATGGACAGCTTCCAGCGGAAATGTCCTGATTCAAGCAGCGACGTGTGTGTGTGTGTGTTTGCAGGTACATAACTGCCTCTAGAAGTATTAAAAACATGATGAATATCTAGTTGTGGTACGTTTAGAAACATAAAAAATCCACAATTTTCTGTAATGAATCATAATTTCATATTTTGAATGACTGACAGCTGTAATTATTACCCCTTTTTAGAAAACATTACAATATTTAGGCTTAAGTGAAAAAAGATTAATTGAACTAAGTACAAAAAAAGAACTTAAACTACAGGATAGGATGGATATTAGTGTCTTTTTTAGGAGAACTAAAGATTAATTATTGTGCTGTACAGCAAAATTTCTCATAAACATCCAAATCTAGAGATTTTGCACTTTGTTTCTTAATATTCAGGACAGCTAGATTGTTCAGATCATTTTTGCATTTTAATATATATAAAAAAATATCAAGTGACAATTAAATTCTAGAGTTTCTCAGTGTTTAATACAAGATTTGCATCATTGAATTTTTTTTATCATCGTTACTGATAAATGAGAAAATCTTTACATACAGTACCTGTCAAAGGATTAGACACACTTTCTCAATGGATTTAATGGGAAAGTGTGTCCAAACTTTTAACTGGTACTTTATGTAAGTTTTAACATACCTGTAGGATGTTACTTAAAACATTCGATTGTGTAACATTTCAGTGACATTCAACTCTGACCCTCTGGGCCTCTGTACCATTCTTTCTTTTTTATTTATCTTCTTTGTTCTCTGCTCATCACTCACTCCAGCTTTATATTCACATTACTAACTGTATTCTCATTGCAGCCTATTTGATATTTTCCCACTCTGACAGTGACAATGTAATCTGCTTAAATTGATCTACGTGCTGCATGATATTGATCATAAAAACTGTCATTGAGGCTTCAGCCCCTGAAACAGCAACTCTAAACATTATTTTATATGCAAACATTTCACATCCTGCTCTGGTGTTTACGATAATAAAAACTAACCAGGAAAATATGCTACAACAAATCACAGGCAAGTCTTATCAGCAAGCGATTAATTGACATGTGAAACTACGACTGTCACCTTCAATAGACATTCCACCCATTGCACATTTAATTTAACTCTAACTTTATGTGTTGAAACATCACCTGTGGAAAGTGACTTCACCTGGAAGGAGTTGCGTTGGTGAGTCGCTCCATTCTGTCAGGCTTCAGACAAATCATCACCATCTATTTTGAACACAACCGTGTGCAAAGCAGGAGGCAGACTACTGTTTGATGGAGGGCCAAAGTTTATATTTATAATTAGAGTTTTCTTTTTTTTTTTTTTTTGTGAATCCAGCTTTTATTTAATTTTTACGAGAGGCTTTTGGCCAAAAAGAGATCTGTTTTTACAAGTATAATCAAAGGACTTAAAATTCAGGGGAGGGAAAGACTGAGGTCTCAGGGTGCAAGAATCCCTGTGACCACTCCGTCTCAGTCGGAGACTCCAATCTAACGAGTCTAAATTGTCACTCTTACGTAGGGCTGGGTATCATCACTAATTCCCTGAATCGATTCGATTCACAATAGTCTTTTTTGATTCGATTTGGATTTTTTTCGATTCAATTTCGATTCATTTACAGCTAATTGTTTAACAAACACTTATTTTTCTTTAATCTCAGGTAACTTTTTTTTTATAAAACACGGAGCATGATAATAAAATTGCTCTAAAT
>JAOXYM010000016.1:26400677-26412225 GCA_028567055.1 Leptatherina wallacei | reverse complement strand
AGAGAAGCGGCGCTCTGAGGAAATTCGAGTAAATTGCTGGACGACAGAAGAGAAACTGCAGTATCGATCTCATCACGCAAGTATCGATCCGATACCAATACTCACCTTGGTATCGATACTATCGATATTTAGATCGATACGCCCACCCCTAACTAACAGGACCCTTGGGTTCTGTAGCTTCCTTCATGATCTTAGCACTTGGAATTTGCCAGAAATTTTTTCATCAGCCCAAAGGCTCAAAGGGTAAGTAGAGCGGACTAAGCTCAACCTTTAAAAGAATCGTACTTAAGTATGGTTTGCCACCCCTTAGATGTTAATCCTAATAAAAGGAAATGAATACTACTTGACTTTAACTGCAGGTTATATTTACTGAAGCACTTTAGCAGGGGAAATAGGGTGCACCTCAACCTTGGATATATGAAAATAAAATAATTTCAATCCCGGAAAAGTGTATAAAAATCTGATTAATGAAATCAATCAACTTTTCTTCAATCCATTACAATAGAATCATCAAACTCCTGTTAAAACTCACTGCTGATTCTGCTGGTTTTATCCTAAATCATCCAAGCTGAGATTTTGTGGGTTTTGAATGGAGAGAAAAAAAGAGTCCCTCCTGTCAACCCTGTACCATATAGGAGCTGAGAGCTTAAAACCATCAAAACAGTCCAAAAATCAGGGTCAAGAGAACCGTTCGGCCAAAGCTGTCCACAATCACCTATCGTGTCTCCTGAGTCCAAGTCTCATCTGTGGCAAAAGGTCATCCAACTTGAAATCCTTTATGAATCCACAAAGACAAATTTTCGGTGTGACACAAGCTGAGCCAGAAAAACTCCAATTCATTTCGGCAGCTGGTTGGAAAAATGGTTAATCCCGCCTTCTTCTCTGTCCTCTGCATCAGCAGAGAGGTGCTCACTCCTTTCAGATGCAGGGGAAAAACGCTATTTTAGTGAGTTACAGGCACCTTTATAATCTCTGATCATGATATCACTTTAATTTAAGATCATGGTTGTACATTTCTTATTCACGTCTATGCGGTCAATACACACACAATGATACACGATCATTGTTTCAAGTCAAGTACATTTGCAGGCTGAATTGATCTGCCCCATCCAGCCGGTCAGCTGATTGCTCTAAACTGCGGATTTTAGCATTTCAGCTGAACAGGAGACTTATCATATGACTTACCAAATTTTTTAAAACATATTTTAATATTTCTGCCTCACTGCTTTATTTAAATCATGTATTGCTTTACTGTCTTTCTTTTATTTATTGTGACTCCCCGTTTTTAATTTGTTCTTATTTTAGGTGGTTGTTGTGTTGTACAGTTGTTCTTTTGCCAGTGCCAAAGACAACTCCATTTCCAGAAAGAAATGTACAATTAAGTAGTATGTGTCTGATTATCATCGTCATCGTCGTTAATGAGAAAATATATCAAAATGAAAAACTCTCGACCTTAATTAATATCTGCGGCAAATAAAGTTTTCAGACCTGATTTACCAGAACTCGGGTTTGGATCACACTCGAGGTTTTCTGGTAGTTGATTCCAGAGATCTGGAGCAGAAAAATGTTTAGTTTAAACTGGACCCAGATGAACTTAGAAGTCTTGGTTGGCCCATATGGCGTCAACAGATCAGAGATGTTCTGGACCAGAAAAATTCAGAGCCTTGTACACCAGCAGTAGAAACCTAAGAATAAATCCAAGATATGAAGATTTTCATGATCTGCATTTAAAAAAAAGCCAATGATTTTAGATGGTGACTTAGTGGTGTAATGCACAGCCAGTGGAATCAGGACATATGGATACGGTTTTCATGTCCTATTAACTTATCCAATAAATATGATGTAGAAAATTTGGTTTTCAACACTTGTAGATATCCAAATTCTGCTAAGGAAAAGACAAACGAGGAAAAATTAGAAGCTGAATTAGCACAAAAGAACAAAAAAAAGCTCTCAGAAGATCATATGTTTTAAGAAGAGATTTCCTGAGTCATCCAGCCTTATTTCCTTTGGGCAGGTTGTTCCAGAGCCTTGGGGCCTTGACTGAATATGCAGTGTCCCAGTCAATAAAGTCAGTCAAGTCAGTTAAAAGTATTTATAGAGTTTGGTAAAAATGTAGATTGAAGTACAAAATAACGTTAACCCTCTTGAGAAGAGACAGGAACTGATTGTTTAGATTGAACATTTAACTGTGAATCTCTGCAGTGTTCAGAGGAGAAAAGAGCTTTTCAGGTTCATGATGAGGAAAATGAGCTGCATGAGGAAAAACTCTTTATGCAACTTATTTCTATAAAAAGTTTTGCCTGCTTGTCAAATCCTACACTACAATCTATATTTTAACTTGAGGGAGAGTTTATTTCATTTGTTTACCAGTTATTTATAGCACAGGTCCTGATTGCACTGCTTTCAACCTGAGGGGGGGGATGGTGTACATGACCTTGTATATCCTCTGTTATCCCTCGCAAATCCCCCTCCCCTTCTTCCTCCTCCTCGGGGATCCTCAGAAAGAAAAAAAAATTCTTACTGGCGTTTCCCCACCCACAGACGCTGGGTTCTTCTCATCCTCTTATTTTACATCCTTGCTCTTTGGGAAACCTGCACATCGTTCCAGTCTGCCATCATGACTGATGTCTCAATTCCCTTATTGCTGTTCAGAGGAGCGAAGGTCAAGGAGCGAGGTTGCCTGGAGGGGACATGTGGGAGGACACACAAGAATGCCCTTTGCGGAAGTTTGTAATCCCCTTTATGCCACCATCATCAGAAAGGGGGGGGGGTCTCTTTTTCACATCACATCATCTCTCTTTTGTGTCTTGCCTCACACGAACACAGTGGTTCTCAAACTCTTTTCAGCACTGTAACCCCCTCTGGAATAATTTTTTTATCCAAGTACCCCCTAAACCAATGCAATGCTCCTTCGGCTGGATACAGAGGTAAATGCTGGACCATCAGTGCCTGTTATTAAAAACTATGACTAAATTCATATTGAACCTTTTCTCAACGTTTTCATGTAAAAATGTGTCAATAACATTAAAGATGTCCTCTCCTGGTATTTTTCCCTCCAATCTTTTACAGAGCGAGACATTTTCGTAAATATCGTCTCAATCAAAGTATCTAACAAAAGCAAGAAGTTGTAGATTTCCAGTCATATCTGTAGATTCATCCAGCTGGAGCCTAGCAGGCAGGAGGAGGTCTTTAGTGATGGGTTAGGCAAATGATTTTCTGGCCTTAGCAATGAACATAAACACTACAGAAGAAGCCTTCAGGGCTTTTGATGATGCGGTGGAGCCTTTTTGCATCGAGTATTATGATGACCTGAATTCAGCTAATTTCCTCCAATAAAAGAAAAAAAATCTGATGGTTTCCCAACACGGCAGGCACTCTTTTTGGGAAGATTCTGCTGGAGAGAGATCCCCCCTTTGAGTGTGTCCAAGTATCCCAAGGGGTACTTGTACCCCAAGATGCAAGTTTTGAAAATAAACAGACATTTTTGACAAGAGGCAAATATTGCCATGTGGGTTTAAAAAAAAAAGAGAAAAGTTTAACAATGACAAGCTGAAGACATTATTGTGTCTAACTCCATCACTACCAAGATGCTTCAGCATTTCTGTAAAATCTCCTTTTCTCAGATAACTCTAGTCATTTGAGCAGTACAGGAATTGTACAGCTTGGCGACTCTTACAAGTTTGGACCTGTAATTTGTCTCCAGCTTCAAGTGCAGTTTGCCTTTGTCTTTGTTTTTAAGTGTGAATATTCACAGGATGTTGTTTCCAGATGGGACCGCTTGCCAGGAGCACAGTTTTGGGACATTATAGGGACGTGACATTTATCTTTAGGGTTACCATCTCCTGCAGGGTGGCTGCTGACAAGTTGTCATAGATCAGTGTGTATGGTTTGTATATTTGATTTGTTTTCATTTATTTCATTTTTCTGTGATGCATAAACCAGTGAGTACATGTGATTATTTCTGACATGGCTCTGTTTATGCATTTTAAATGATCATTTGAAATACACGATTAAGTTTTTCTTGATTAAACTGAAATGGAAAACAAAGAGAAAAGGGACCATTACTGGCCACAAACAATGCTGTGGAAGTCCTCCATACATACTCTTGGAAATAAATGATCTTATTATATTTATTAATTACTAATTAGTGCACCTGGGTTTTTTGGTTGCCAGCTTTAATTACCTCCCACAGGTCCCATAATTCTCAGTGAAATGCATGATGGGATTCATCATGTGCCAGCTTTAAGGGCTCTCTCCATGATAGTATAATATTCAAACTCACATTTATCTGAGGAGTAAAATTAGGTTGACGCGATTCCCTCAGTGTAATCTTTCTAAGGTTGTTGGCAGATCAAAAAGCCAAGGTTAGAAAAATGAATAATTGGTCCTTTATTTTCCAGCTAATTTCCTTTAAATTAAAATCATAATTTCCTTTGATTAGATTAATTAAAAGGATTTTTTTCAAGAGAAGCCTACTTAGTTTAATTCTAATTATAGGGAAAATGTTGGTTGCGATAGTATTTAAGCACCCATATTAAAAAGTATTTATTAGATGGTGAAAAATGGTACACATGGGGATGTTGGAGTCTCAATGAAAAAACAGTAACTTTAAACTTCTCTACAATTAGATCCACTTTGTTAACAGTAAATTGATTTATCTGTGCAGCTCCTCTGTAATGTATACCTTAGTAGTCATAAAACCTCAAACTGGAGGCAAATAGATTTTTCTTGTGTGAACATGTTTGAGTGGGTAGGTTCAGAATTGTATCTATGCACAGCATCCCAGTGTACTTTAGAGCCAGGTAGACTTTATGACAAACACTATTTCACTCTAAAGATAAGATAGCCAGACATAACATCTCATCCCTTAAAGACAGGAGTATACATATTTTGCACGGAAGATCAGGGCTCTCTAAGAGAGAAAGAAAGCCGTTCATGCTGCTCCCAACTGAAACTCTTGTAGCTCCTGATTTTATGTTAAACTGGACAAAATGGTCTAAATATAAGTGGTTGCCTATGGCACCACCTATCAATCACATATAACTAGCTGCCCTGATAGTGGGGAGCTTTCAGCTGATTGCTACAGTGATTGGGCATCTATGGATTAGGAGGTAGAGCAATTTTCCCACAAAATGGAAAGTCAGTGATGTCCTTGTACTAGGAACAAAATTCCATGTTGCTCCAATGGGTTCATCTATGCTTATGTGTATGTATGACAGTGAAGTAATAGTTAGGACTTCAAGAATTTATGCAATTTCCCTTTGGGGATCAATAAAGTATAATTCATTCATTCATGAATGGGAATGATAGTGGTTTGAAGTGTGAAGTGCTTAAGTGGTCATCAAGACAGAGAGAAGATAAGACTTTATTTGTCTGTGGGGTAATTGGTTTGAATAGTTTACCTTTTAATGCTACTCTAATTTCCTCTTATGTAGGTTTCGTGTTTCCTGTAATAAGCACAATTAATTTGATCCCAACATCTCACACGATAGTTGGGGTTGATGACCACCCTCATGATGGGTGACATGGTCATGATGCACAAGGTGCTAAAATATTCGTCAGGTGGTTATGCCCCTTTCACACCAGTAGCCCAGCACCACACTGCCTGATTTGTTTGTGTTCACATCATGATTTTCCCAGGGCAAGTAGGTACACTTTTAGCACCTACTCCGTTGAGGTTCTGAAGGAGCCAAGTAATGGTGACGTGTGCAGATTGCAAGCCACTATTGGCCAGAATCTGATATCACGGGATGACTCATGAGTGCAACTCCCGACCGCGCTAAACCCAAACCCGTGACCAGAGAAAACATTAGCAGCAGGAGAAGCAGAGCAAGAAGAGATGGAATCCCCAAAATCTTTTTCTTTGAGCAACATAACGAACAGCAGATAAATCATGAGCTCGACTTTCTCCATTGTTGTTGTCCAATGTGTGTCGCAAACAAATGACTTCACCGAAACTCGCTAAGACGGCCCCGCCCACACTGAAGACGGCCGCTATTGCCTTCCATTGTAATCAGAACAAACAAAACCGGGGTAGTGTGGTGTTGACTGAATAAAGGCAGAGCTGACTAGAAGCTGGTGTGAAAGGGGTTTTAGATATCAGGAGCCATCTTGGATAAGAATTGAGATGTCCTCAAGAAGTCAGCAGAGCTGCCTCATCCTTGAAATGGCTTGAATTTCATTGTGACTTCAACAAATACTTTGGACTTTAGAAACAGAAGAATTTAATTAGTTCAGCAGTTACTCTTTATTCATATGTTTTAGTAGACCAGATCACTTCTTAAAGGTTGACACCATGTCCACATGTTCAAAGGGTATTTGGAAAAAATGCAGATTTTTGTGTTTGTGCCTTTCGACCACATGCAAACACAGTTTTAGGGCACTGAAAACAAAGTTTTAGGCAAACATCTTCTAAGGCAGGGCTACTCAGTTCGGTCCTACGAGGGCCGCAAGTCCTGCATGTTATAGATGTTTCCCTGCTCCAACACACCTGACTCAAATGAAATGGATCTAACAGCCTATGAAGTTCTGCAACACGACTCATTAATTTGAGTCAGGTGTGTTGGAGAAGGGATACTTTGCTAACCTGCAGGACTGCAGCCCTTGTGGGAAAGAATTGAAGAGCCCTGAACTTCAGTAAAGAGTCAGATAACCTAACTGTTCCTGTTTTTAGCTCGCATCATTAGATTGTGCACTGCCATCTGTGTGGCTTGGCTTGTGTCACAATATACACAGTTTGTTCCCATGACAATGGCAGATTGTGCTGATGATAATCTTGTTAAAAGGACTTTTTACATGATTGTATATAAATATGTAGTTATTCATCAACTATACTGAAGAATGAAGGTGTCACAGTGTGTAATTATGGACTCTACTACGTAACTAATAGTACGGGCGTACGTAACGGGCGGCTGTAGCTCACGTGGATACTAAACAGGAGGTTGGCGGTTCGATTCCCCTGACTACATGTCCAAGTGTCCTTGGGCAAGACACTGAACCCTACATTGCCTCCCGATATGCCTATTGGGTGTATGAATGCTTAAAAAAGCACCAAGTATGTATCAATATAGGTGCTGTATGAGTGTGTTGTGTGAATGGATGAATGAACAAGTAGTGTCAAAGTGCTTTGAGTGGTCACATGACTAGAAAAGCCCTATGCAAGTACATTCAATTTACCATCACCAGTAGACCAGTGTTTCCCAGTCATGGTCCTGAAGTACCACTGTCCCACATGTTTTAGAGGAAACCTTACTTCAACACACCTGAACTATATGAATGGCTCATCAACAGGCTTGCAAAGAACTTGATGAGGAAGTTCATTAATCTGAAACTGGGTGTGTTGGAGTGGGAACATGTCCAAGACAGGCAGGGCAGTGGTACTTGGGGACAAGGATTGGGAAACCATGGCGTAGACCACACCCCCTTCTACCAGAATGTGTGTTGGTTTGTTTTGACAGTGACATGTTTTTTTGTTTATAGTGTTTAAGGATATGAAGGATGAACTGATTTGACTGTTTGACCTGAAAGATTTGTTTTTATGATGACTGTATGAGATGCACCCAAAATAAGTTCAACTCATACAAGCACCAAATAATCTGTGGCTGTACAGATTCTCACTCTCTTTCATTAAATGTGTGATGGTGATTAAACTGAGGGCATATTTCCAAGTTACACTGGTGCATCGAGTGTGTGAAGTTGTCTGTCAACTGGAGGTTAAACTGCGATGATTGTGTTGATACAGAAATTAGCTGCTAAATATCAGTATCAGTTAGTGCCAGAGTAAAACTTTTTTTTATATTAGTCAAAGAAAATATTTAGCTAATAACAAATAGCTGTTTTAACTTTATCCCTGAAACATTTATGTTATCACTGTACTTCTACAATCAATGCATTCATTCATGGAAATATTAGATTAGAATAGATTTATTAACCTCCTACAGGGAAAAATTCATTTTCCATCAAAAGGCACATGCATTCAACAATAAATGACAAAACGAAAGAATAAACAATCATAATTCCAGCTGAAAATAAGTCAGGTTATTGAGAATAATGGAGAGAATAAAAAGAAAATTACATAGGATTCATTAAAATTAAACAATTACACAAATATATCTTCAAAATATTAATTACTGAGTAAATATTAAGTAACTTGTATTAAGGGTCAAATGTATTTACTATGATTCGTTTGCACTCTCTATTGTTTCTACCTTATTGTCAAGTGTATTGATGTGACCTGTTGAGGGACAATCAGATGCAAATTAGCTGCTAAGCTAACTCTGTTGCATTTTTCCACTTGTACTTATGTTCATAAATGTGCTATACTGTTAGTTTTTATATCAAAAAAATTCAAACATTGTGTTGCTTGAAACTGAGTCTGAGTATTGCTGCCTATTTTCTGAACAGGGTCAAATCATTTTCTTTTTCTTTGAATAATTTTTCATACAAGTCATATAAGGAAAACACAGCTAGTGGTTTATCACAGAATCCAAACTCTCCTATACAGTTCAAGAGCAACTTTGTGATACTGTCTGCATTCATTAAGTTGAGACTGCAGGGAATATCCTCATCGCTGCAGCTGAAACATGTGCAGTGTGTGCAGATGCATTGTTGCTGTTTGCCTTTGGAGAGAGTTGCATGAATCAAGTTTCCTTATCCTTACCAAAGATACTGTCATCTTTTTTTTCTTCTTTCATGGGCACAAGGATCCACTATAAAACGGTCATTTTCATTTTGAAAGGAGAGCTGAAATTTTTGTTTTTGTAAATTTTCTGCCCAAAGGAAAAAAAAGTTTATATTCTGCGAAACTTTGAAAGCATTGTGAATTTCGTTGAATTATGTTCCCATTTTATCATTCAGCTATAAAAGAGAATTTTTTTTTTATTTTTCTGAGCATGTTGGATGATTTTGTTTACAGAGTCTCAACTCAACTTTTTTTTAATAGAGCCCTTTAAAACAACCTCAGCTGTAACAAAGTGCTGTACAATAATAATACAGCATCAGAATGGAAATAAAAACAATGAACATGGAAATAAATAATAAAACAATCAAGAATTAAAAGTATTAAAAACAAATAAACCAATAAACAAACCATAAAACACTAAAACGGGAAAAAAGTCTGTCTCAAAGACACTTTATTGAATCCCTTCATTTGTGAGTATAAAGTTATTTTCTACACTCTGAAAAAAGAAAAGTTCACTGAACTTAAAAAAGTAAGGCAACCAGCTGCAAAGCTTTTTTGAGTAATCTCAACAAAAGCCTTTGGTGTTGTGTGAACTTAAATTAAGAAATAAATCAAAGCAGAATCTTAAATTCAACAAGCTTGAAATTGTTAGTCAGGTCTACTCACACCTTTGAGCTGAAACAACTCATGTTGTTAAGTTGGAGTAATATTTGAAAAAGTTAAACAAGTTGACTCAACTTAACTGTCTGAATAAGTGTGAACGGTAGTTTTAAGTTTGCCTAACTTAATATTTCAATTTTGATTTACCATCTTGATGTGGGTTGATTCAACACAAGCCTGTTTGTTGAGTTTACTCAAAAATGCTTTGCAGCTGGTTGCCTTACTTTTTAAAGTTTGCTCAACTCACAATTTGGTTGACAAGTCTCTAGAATTCACACACCACTTCAAAATCGTGTAGTTTATTTTGAGAAATTCAACATTTGCAGTGAACATTTACCATTTCAAGTGCTACTTCAATGTGGTAAAATGAACACAGTTAAACACTGTATATTTTTCTGTGTTGTTCAAAACAAATACCACTTCAAAATCATGTACTTTATCTTAACATTAGCAGTGAACATTTAATGTTTCAAGTGCTACTTCAATGTGGTATAATGAACATATTAAAAATACATATTTTTCTGTATTGTTCTAAACAAATGCCACCTTGTAAATCAAGATTCAGAAGATTTAAAACAAATTAAGTTGTTTAATAATACAATTTCTCCTCATACCAGCCAAATATTAGCAACTATCAAATAAATAAAAATATAAGTAAATCACAAAAAACAAGCTGTACCTAATTTGCTTGGACAGTATACAAGGAATCCAAATGTCTGACTTCAGAGACTCCCCTGAGGCTGCATACATCAGTACAAAGTCTGAGTCACGAGATCAACACCATGAGGGACCAGAAAGGCAGGAGGTTGTTCACCCCCCAGAGATTATTTACACTTTACTGATTTTCTTTTCACTTGTTTCTGAGCTCAAGTGCAGTGTATGCCTGCTTGCAGAGGGGAGATAAGATGGAAACGCTGAAGTGATAATCTGTGAAGTTATTTTGTTTTTTCATGCCCAGTATGCCACCACTTTTGTGATGGTGTGAGTTATTGTTGCACAAACAAGTTCAAATTCCTTTCATTTTCTTTGAAGAAGAAACATTCCCTTATCTCATAATGATAATTATTCTCTGTTGCATTCATACATGAAACATGCCTTTGTAAGATGTTATGCCGTTTAGGCCCTGGTCCCCATTCTGGTTTGCTATAATGCAAAATTTAACTGGTGACCAATCTGCACCAGAGGATAAAAGATGCTTTGGATAATAGTGACATAATTAGACCATAGAAAGAATTAAAAAGCTATTATTTCTGCCAAATCTAAAGAGCAAACTGCAGAGGAGATGCAGTTTAGACCATACCAGTGATTTTTTTATAAAATGGACAAAAAGTAAGAAACTGCACTGATCAGAAACATTGATAAAACTGACTGTAAATGATGATGGAATTCAGCATGTTCTGAAGTCTTAAAGGGGCAATAAGTGGAAATTCATCATTTCTAGATTGAAGCCATTAACTCACTGGCTGCCAAAGACTTTTTTCCAATCCGAACGTTTACTGCCAAAGACGTAAAAAGACGTATTTTGCGTTTTTAGGGGGGGGGGCTACAGGACACTTTGGTGGAGTTTGTCTGTAAAAACCAAGCATTAATCATGTAATTTGGTGTAATTATCCCCTTATCCAGTAGATGGCGGTGCCAGAAAAGCCTATAAACAGGTTATAGTGGAGCAGGAAGTTGAGGGTTTAGTGTCTAGCGAGTGATTGATAGAAAACGGCGAAGCGCTTGATGAAGCAATTCAAGCAGCTCGCGTTGGAGCAAAGTATGTGTCGTAGAGGTTTGGCTATGGAGAGTGTCACGATAGATTTTCAGCGGCGATCCGCCAGCAGCAGGCGGTATGAATGAAAGTGGCTGAGCAGCGGGCATCATGGAGGCGGGCCCTTTCATCTAAGCAGCCCTTTTTTTTCATCTAAGCAGCCCGGCTCCACAAGTACGTATGTATGTACACACGCATGTATGTACGCATGTACGTACGTACACACACGTATGTATACACACACACACACAGGATATGAGGGTAAATGGATCTTTTTTGTTGAATTTTCTGCTGTGAAACTGAACAGCTTTTGCTTTATAGTGAATACATTTATTTTGCCACCTAAACTCTTCTGCTCAGTGTTTTTTTTATTTTTTATTTTGCTGTTACATAGAATAAACAACTGTTCAGATGTTCAACGTGTCACTAAAGTAACAAATATTGGCATCAAAGTG
>JAOXYM010000016.1:26383523-26396112 GCA_028567055.1 Leptatherina wallacei | reverse complement strand
TACAAGATGAATAAAGAAATTAAAATCAGCCTCATCAGTAAAGGTCTCAAGTATCCCTGTAGCATCAAACATACCACTTGCAATATAAAATGTATGGAGCTGGATATATGACATATATATGAACAATGGTCATACATATAGAATATTTTCATTTTTGATTAAAGTATTTATTAAAAGAAAGTACCCTTGGTGCAAAAAACAAAAAAAACAAACACTTTTACAGTTTTTATCCTTTTAACATTATACATCTAAATAAATCTAAAATTAAAGGGCTTCAAATTCTTCAAGTAAACTTTAACAAAAAGTCAAGTTTAGATGCATCATAGAAATGAACCACCACTGTGTAATGTTTGCATAGATACCAAATTGTTGATTTTGGGGAGAAAAAAAAAAGTTCAAAAAGTTTTAGCATCTTTTTTTTCATAAAAATTTGATATCATGGTTTTGGAAATCGATACCACCACTGTTTGCTGTTTGTATATATAACAAATTGTTGATTTAAAAAAAAAAACTGAAATTTTGGTATAAAAAAATAATCAATATTGTTGTTTTGAATATTGATACAATATCATCACGCAAAATATTGCAATATTTCGGTGAATCGATATTTTCTTACACCCCTAACGCTCAGTGTGCTTGTCTTTTCGTAAGAATCCTTCTTTCCACCCGCTGCCAGATGTTTGCAGTCCTGCTTGAAATGTAATCTGTGAAGACCACATGTCTATCATGACATTAGGGTCAAGGTCAGTGACATTTGATTCGCAGACTGGCAGACTGACTGCTGATCCACATTTTTATTTTTGATCCACTTCCACTCCATTCGGTTTTAATCCATTATAAGTAGGTAAGAATTATACTACTTAGTTTATACAAAACTGCCATAAGCTGTGGATGGTGCTTGAAATGTCTTTCAGCTCTGTGTTGTATTTATTCACTGGTAATAAATCCTTCCCTTTCATGGAGATTGCAACTCTTTGCCTTCCTCCAATACTACACTGTTATATGGGATGTGCTCAGAGTTTCACTAGGCAGGTTGTTTGGCTGCTCCGTGTCTTTTTCAAATCAACTAATGAAAGACTTGCTTGGAAGTCTGCTTTAGTGTGATCACGTCAGGCTACAAGCTATTAAACAGTCTCTCAAAAAAGCAGGAAGAGAAGTGCAACATGCACAACGTGATATGCAGCTAGGGCCGGGCAATATGGCCTTAACATCAAACACAATCCGATTTCCGATTTTAATCGATTTTTCCCCCCTATTCTTTCTTAGAAATATATTAAACTTGTTAAAAACAATATTAAACATAAAGCTTTTGCTTGAAAAATGTGCCCTTTATTTACATGAAGGAAGGACAATAAAGAAGGTAAATAATGTCATAACTTTTCTACTGTATAAACGGCTTCAAATCTTGCATAGAGATATGCAACACTACTGCATCCGTGATCCCTTTCCATCTCTTAACAAGAGTTCAGAGACGACCAGAGAAGCTTTATACATGGATAGATTCCAGGCCAGAGTGATGGCTCACGTCACTGTATATCTGTATGTGCTTTCAAACAGACACTGTTCTGGTGTAGAGGAAGGGCTGAGACGCTGCTAATGATGGAAGTCCAAGGAGATTGTGGTGCATATAAAAGAGGGAAAATAATACAGATTTTCATGAAAATAAATTGCCATAAACTGAAAATTCGATTAATCAATTTTATAGATTAATCGCCCAGCCCTATATGCAGCATGTGGTTCTTTTGCAGCTGAGTTGTTGGGAACTAACTTTTTCAAACTTTTTAGAGTTTGCAGGTGGCACAAATCCAAGAATCATGCATTTGAAACACAAACAAGCTTTTTGTCAGTAAATGAGTCAATATACTTAAACCAAAATTAATCAACCAAAGCTTCACCGCTGAAGTGTTTTCTCTTTGTTGCTTTTTTTGGATCAGTAATATTTTATTTTATTTATAAACCAAATATTTTTGTTAGGGGACGTCATTTGCTCTTTTAAAAAAAAAAAGCCAAAACAAACCTCCACTGAGAGGGTGCAATGGTTTCAGCGCTTTACTGAGCATGCAGATTTCAACAAGCCATTCTGTCCTTAATCTTACTTTCTTGGCTTGTTGTAATGTTGAAACACTGCAGAGGAATTTATTGGTTTCACATCTGGCAACAAAGCAGCTCCAAACCAGTTAATGGAAATGGACCGAAATGACATTGTCTATCCCTTTTATTTCTCTTTTCCTTTTAGGCCATATACAGAATTTGTTTCAATTCCTCTTGATAGTAATACAAAAACTCTATTTTCATATTATTATAATGCCAACTGCAGTTCATCCATCCAGATATGACATGAGGTTAAGTCTCATCATCAAATAAAACCACAAACAATGAGAGCATGTATTTGTTTTGCATCTCTGGCTGTGACATCTTGTCTCTTCACTCATTTTGCATGACTGGTTAACTGGTTTACCTTTTCCATTTGCCCATATTTGCACTTCTTTGTGACACTGAGAGCAGATTTATTCAGGGGGGGGGGAGCTACAGGGCTAAAGCAAACTGATTAGACACCTGAGGTGCCACATCAGGTGATTGATAGGTCACTGACACCTTATCCAAGACCTGAGCTTTGATAGTATGTGGAGCGACTCCACTGAATGAAACGGTTTCATCAGGACATTTAAAAAGTTTCACTTTTTTTTCATCACAGCATTTCTGGCTGTGTATTGTAATATTATTTCATACGTGCACATAGACGTGTTATATTAGATTATTACAGTAATCTGATTACTCCCAGATAATGGATTTTGATTATCATGTCATTATATTGTCATGCTCAGTGTTTTATAAAAATAGTTTACTGAGAATGTCATTGATATTCAAGAAAAATAAGTGTTGTTACACAATTAGCTGTAAATGAATGAAAATCTAATTTTAATCAAAATCGAATTGAAACAGACTGTTGTGAATGAATGAATGAAAGTTTTATGTCATTATTCAGAATTGAGTACATTGAAGGTATAGATATTATTGAGAGAAACACAGTTATTTCCTTTATGATCCCTCTGATAAAGTCTTGCCCACCCTCTGGCCCCCCTCACATACAAAAGTCATGCTCCGCTCCTGGGTTTAGGTAATCCATCTATACATAATAGTCTACATGTGATTTTTACATAACTGAATTTTGCATGTTTCCACTGTGGTGCTCCGTCTTCCTCCCACAGGCCAAAAACATGCTTGATAGGTTAATTGATCACTCTAAATTCTCCCTAGGAGTGAGTGTGTGTGCATGAGTGGTTGTTTGTCTCTGTGTGGCCCTGTGATGGACCGGCGACCTGTCCAGGGTGTACCCTGCCTCTCGCCTGATAAGTGCTGGGATAGGCTCCAGCTTCCCCGTGACCCTGAAGTGGACTAAGCGGTACAGAAAATGGATGGATGAGTTTCCAAGTTGGTGCAGCAGATCTTTATTTTTAGCAAATATTTTTTGTACAAGTCTAACTGAATTAAATGGCTCGATTGGTAGAAATTATATTTAATGAGCTTGTAATCAGACATTTTTTCGTCAGTATTTTCTGTGCTTATCTTATCAGCTGAACTTCTATAGAAATTAGCAGCTAATTTCATTCCAAAGCTTAAAAACTCCCCCCTGACTTCTGTCCTACAGCTGGTTTGTTATCAGGCTGCAAGAATTAGCCTGGAAGCACCGTTTCTGTGTCTGATGCAAATGCACTCTACAGATTTACAGCAAGCTCAGTGTCAGTCCAGGCACCAGGACATAGTAACAGGTCGGGCGTTGTTTGTTGTCGGTGGGCCTCATTTATTAAGGGAACTTCGAATTTATTAAAGGACAAATTCCAGTTTAATGATTCAATATTTGGCCCAAATTGAAGCAGATTAAGTATAAAATAAAATTAATCTCACCGTATAATTAATTAACTGTCTGTGGCTGAGATCAGTTAATCAAAGAACCAAAACAGCGATATTGAGACCCATTTGTTCAGCACCTTGAATCTTATTTCACACAAAACAAAATAGAAGTGTTCATCATGATCTGACCACTCAACAAACCAAGAGGTATCATGGTTTAACAATCAGTAACTAACCTGCACAAGTTTACGGTTCATTTCAGAGAAAGGCTACCCAGACTGATCTTGGTTAATTTCATGCAACTTACTTAAAGTCTGTAAGACACCAAGGAAACATTCCCAGCAGACAAAAACCTAACATACTAAAAATATGATTGTAATATTTATCCTCCCATCCAGGCTAATTCCTGGATGGGAGGGCAGGATTTATGAATGGTTGGCCCATGCCAACCGGGGCCCGCCCATAGCGCCGGGTATTTTCAGTAGGGATGGGCGATATGGACTAAAAGATTTATCATGATCATTTCTGTTGTAAAATCATTTCTGTCCGAAAAAAAACCCGACAAAAACGAATTCTACCTAATCTTTCGTACTATAGATTTATCACCACATTCAGTCTTGAGAGCCCTAAAACAATACTAAAGGCTTCTAAACTACATCAAATGAGTTCTAGTAGTACACCTGTATGCAAAACTGTTGTGAGTTAAAACCGAACCAGTTCCAGATAACTGACCTGGAGTCTCTTTTGGGAACGAACTCCTCCAACATGTTTGTTTTTTGTTACACATGTGAGCTGGACTCCTGGTGTGTCACGCACAGTTATGTACGACATGAATTTATTGTTTTTATCACGAGGTGACAAATTATTTCCATGGGGAATATCTTTGATGGTATATCGTACAGGATAACATATCGCCCATCCCTAATGCTCAGTGTGAATCAGAAAATAACCTAGAAACATCATCAACCCTCTTTTTGTTTTAAAAGAAATCACATCTGAAAGGAATATGAAAAAACTGGATGTGATAACTGCTTTGGGGCTTATTACTTGACATCTTTGCCTTTTCCACCCTGTCCAAAAAGTAACGAAAATGAACAACTTTGCTGTTGATTTGGAGCTACTTGGCTCTTACTGAAGGCAGCTGTCCTCTCCGTCTCTCGTCTGCTGCCGGAGGTATTTGTCAGTGGTCCAGACCCAGGACCCAGATGCCCCTATCCCACCCCTGTGATGCATCCTTTGAATTTGCCATGAAGTCAAAACTCTTTTCTCCCCAATCCCAATGAATACAAATGTAACACGGTGGAAGTGTGTCATGGCAGACTTCTTCAGACCTGAAATGTGTTTGTGTTGAAGATTTCAATAAATATATAATCTATATATATTTATATATCTATAATTCCTTGTCCTGCAAATACAAACCTTCTCACCTTGACTGCCATCTGACTTTAATTTCACCCTTTAAAAAGTCAACATGCTTCTGCATTCTTCTCAATAAATACATACGTTTTTGCTTACCTGATGTTATAAAATTTCATATTATTATCACTTTGTCAATTAGAAACCAACAAAGGTCTCTATATCAGTCATAAACAAAGATAAATAACCATAATTGGGACAAACAGCTTGTAAATTTAACAGGAGGTCTAAAAAGATCATTTCAATAAAAACTGGATTCACATGGGCAAAGATGGAGATTTTAGATCTATAATAGCCCTGTTAGAGTCTTGTGTTTAGCATTAAGGAGATAAATGAAATTAAATACATCCAAACCCAACAATAGCTCTGTGGATTGGGAGTATTGTTGGTTGAATTTTATATTATTGCAAAAATGTATGTGTGTACGATGTGTATATGAGTGTATGTGCATGTGTATGTATATGTACAGTATATGTATACATGTATATGTATGTATGTAAATGTTTGAGTATGCATGTATGTGTGTGTATGTGTAGATGTGTGAGTGTATGTATATTTTATCATTCATTATAGTTCTGGGCATGAGTATGTATCCTGACAGAGCACACTGTACAATTTTCATTGTTCATTCTTGTATAATGATGACAAAGTATCGTACAATGTCGTAAAAAAAAAGAAAAACACATGCAAAACATTTTCCCGACCCCCCATCCTATAAATGGGAGTGATTATACAATGCAGTAATCAGATCTGATGCATCTACATCAGGGATACTCAATTCAGTCCTATAAGGGGGCAATCCAGCAGGTTTTCCATGTATTCCTGCTCCAACACACCTGACTGTTGATTGGCTGTTACATCCATTTAATTTGATGCAAGTATGTTGAACCATGAATACATTGAAAACCTGCTGGATTCCCCCTCGTAGGACTGAATTGAGTATCACTGATCTACATGCTCTTCTTAAATAAATTATTTGAAAAATCCTTTTCTACATTTTCCATTTCATTTTCATTTAAAATTTCTTTTAGAGTATGTGCATAGTGATGTAACTTGTTATTTTTAATTTATCCAGTCTTTTTTAAACAACCTTAGCACTAGCTGCTAATGTGGGAGCTAATAAGCTGCATAATAAACATGTACATGTTTTACTTCATTTATATACTCTGACTTCCTGCTGCCATCATGTTTTTTTTTTTGTGTTCTGCTCACATTGTGCGTACGTAACCATCTTTAACAGAGGACATTGAAAAGATGCAAGCAATGCAATTTTTTGCATGTGTAGAAGTAGAAAAATAAATAAATCGTATAGACAGGTCTACATGCATGAAGACATCAAAGTATTGAGACCAAGTCTAGGTGTAAGTCCGATTTCTCATCACTAGATAACTGCCATAATCTGATGAAACATATGAGATTGTGCTGTCTACATGATCATGTAATGATCAAATTTTGGTGTGCATGTTAACAGAATCAGTGTCATACATCTGCTTTCACTATTAGCCGAATGAACAAAGAAACTTTTTAGTAATTTAATGCAATTTCTTGAATCTACATCATCTCCAGTTCTAATAAATTGGGATTTAAACCGTTCACTGTTACCATTATTAACTATAAAATGTGCAGAATGAATTAACTTGTCCTACGTGCACTGTTTATAGCATATGTCCAACATGATATTCTCACAGTAGAAAGAAAATGAGCAAATTAAATGGAAGTGGCATATAAAAGTTACTAATGAAAACCATTGCTGCAATCGGTCTGAATTTAAACTTTTTATTGCATGAAAAGTGCTCTGTAACGCCACCACTTCTCATTTAATAGATGGATCATTTGATGGCATAGTACCTCACACATGTGATGAGATCCCATTGTTAGAGAAGCCCAGCACAACAAAATAAAGTGTGTGTTTTTGGAGGCAAAGTTATTGGTCTACGGAGACATTGAGGTGATTTCACTTGATAGAAACAAATTAAATTACATATACAAACGTCAAGCAAATCATAAGGTACAATTTATCATCCCGGACAGCTTCAAGGTGCTTTATATGCATGAAAGTATTTAAAATATAATTAAAAACCCAATGAGATAAAGAGTGCTTCAGCCCAAGGTCAGCTGAAAAGCACATTAAATGGAAATTGGCTTCTAACTTGTGGTCAGAGAGACTCAAAGTCAAGCAGTCAGCTGTAGTCAAGTCACTGGAGCTTTTTAACAGAGGAGTTGTCTCCAGAAAACCCACAGCGTTTCCAGCTCCAGTTGAACTGATTATCGAGGCATCTTTTCTACTTATCTTCAGCTGCTGTCCTTAAATTAACTGGACATTAAGACAATGAAACAGACTGTAGAGGTCTGGAAAGTTTTCCTTTACTTCCTGATAGTATCTGGGACAGAAACCAAATCAGCCACTTATACTTTTTAGTTGCTGCTGATTAATTTTAATCCAATATCTCTGCAAAACTGAGCCTGTTAATACTCATGCTTGCTGCAAAACTGCAATTTTTGCCATCTACCATTACTTTAAATATCTTGTGACTTTGACATTTGCAGTGTTGATGTATGTAAGTTAAAAGGAAAATTTAAAGGCGTCCTTTCTGTGATATGGCATCAGGTTACCTACAGAATACGGTTTGATCTGAAATGTACCAGTCTGGTTATACCAATGCAGCATTGGCCAAAATTCTAACAGCTTTAGCACTACTAATAACAAGTTTCTCTGTACTCTGGTGTAAATAAAATGTTGTTTAAGATTTGCGATTGATTGTATTTTGTTATTAATTTGCACTTAACACTAAAAAATGTTTTTTTTAATGTCTGGGTTGCACTACATTGATATGACCCTGACGTGATGCAAAGTTTAGCCTAAATGATATATAGTTCTTTGTTAAATCTTTAGCTAAGTACAGCAAAGCAGGTGGACAGAAAACGATTTGTGTTCTTAATTCACTGGTTAATAGTCCTGTTAGGTGGTGGTGCTGTTCTCCATCATGAAATGAAATGAAATGTCAGGATAGCTGTGCATTCTGGTTATCTACAGTTCCTGTAATGTTGTGAGATAGAAAAGCACCTGACACAATTTTCTCTGCAGGATTAATTCTCCTCGTAGATTTAGTGCATGTCACACACGTGTTTACTGAATAAAATGTGAAATATGACTGTTGTCAGTTTAACAGCTGATGATCAAGGCATCCTAAATCAGCACAGAACAATCTGTGCATCCAACATCTACCATCTTCTGAACTCACAAATTACAGACACTGTAAAACAAAGAAAGTTTACAAAGGAATTAATTTACCTCCAAATGGAGGAACTGGTCCTCACACAGATGTTCATCAGTTAGTAAGCAGACCAGTTTGCCCCAATTCTTTGATATTTAGGCCCACAGTGGAAACACAAACTGCACTCTGAAGGATTTTTATAATTAGTTCTTTAAAACAAACATTCCTTGGGCTAAAAGTATAATTTCATTTTGTATGAAATGCAAATGAAGAAATGATTGACTGAGAAGTGACGGAGCAGTGGGGCTGAACAGTTAATCGAATTTTAACTTCCCACAGTTAAATTATTTTCCGCTATTTGAAATGCACAATGTGCCAACAGAATTCAAAGCAGAAGCAAATCAAGCCTCCTCAAATCGCAAAGATCGTAAAAAATATCTGTCAATGTTTATTTTATATTTCTCTTCTCTTTTTAATGGGACACAGCTTTGCCAACTAATAGTGTCTAAATTAAAGAAACACTTCTGTTATATCAATATTAATGTTTGTTCTAACTAAATTATCTGTTCATAGGGCCATAGGAGAAAATATGAATTCATGCCAACATGACACAAAGCAGATGAAAGATGGATTAGTGGCCTATATTATATTTTCCCTCCCGTAGTCACAGCTGTGATGCTTGAATTGGCAAAGATGAATATTCCTATCTAGCAAAATGACAAAAGAAACACAAAAGAAGTAGTTTCCAAGGAATGAATTGAAACTGACTCTTCTAACCTGCTGTAGCTTTTAGCCTCTTCAACCTTCTTCCTTGTACATCATTAGGACTACATGTCAAACCTCCAACAAGTTTTCTAATCAAAATGAGCATTGAAAAAAAAATTGAATAGAAATTCCCCATCCACTCTTGAACACTGATAAAATTTCCTTACTTCAGTTTAGATACTAATAAGGAACTATATTATTACGCCGATTGCAGTTATGTAGAGAGAGCTTTAAGAAATAGGATGCATGCATGGATACACAGATCCATATCCTCATACTCATATTTTAATGAATAGATTTTATGCTGGAATAGTTGCTGCAGGAATGTTATATTAAACTTAATGGTGCTATATATTTTTCATCTGATATTTGGTAAATGATTTCACTGTGATAGAACCTGTCCAGGGTGTACCTGTCTCTTGCCTGCTATTTGCTGGGATAGGTTCCAGGGTTCCCCCTTGCAACCCTGAATTGGAATAAGCAGTATACAAAAAATGGATGGCTTTAGGTAGTGTAATGATATTTTCAGCTGCATGCCTAGCGGTGTACGCATGTATTTATCCTGACATTTAGGTTTCTGTGAAGTATTAAATGCGTCATTGTTGCAGAGATATTGAAAAAGGAGTAGTAAGTATAATATGTCTTTAATCAATAACCAATTTAGGTTATTGTACATTGTGTTGAAATGAAAACAATTGCACATTTTCTTAATCACAAACATCTTACAGGTTGTATTTTTTATATTTTCAGTTTGGATCAATGTAGGTTGATGTTTTGTTTTTGCTAACCCTGACTGTTTGTGGAAGCTTTCTTTTTATGCCTGTCTTCAGCTTTGTATTTCTTTTCAGGGTCTGAAAAAACAGATGTGTGCATAAAAATGTGTAAAAAGTGTAAATATCTTGGGATTGCTGCTTAAACTTGCTATTTTTAGGAATTAGCTTAAAGGTTTTAAGAAGGAATAAGGTAAAAAGCAACCACATAAATATTACTACCAACATGTTTTTGTCTAAGGAGGGAAAATAGAAAGTTTAGTTTTCATAAGTCTTTTTCAAAGGTGGTGGTGGCTCATAGAATAGCTGAACACAGTTAGCCTTTTGGCTCCCTTGTCATGAAAATTTTGTGAAGCCCTGCATTATAAACATTTCATGTGGCATAGGTTTTGTTTGTTGAGTATTAGGTTTAATACCCAGCCTTAGTGAATATTTATTTGGCAAAAAAGCTTTCAGAAAGGCTTTTTACTGAGAAATACTGTATGTTTTCTGAAGCTGCTAACGCTATCTGACCTTTCTTTGTATGAAAAATTTCTGATAAAGCTGAAGCTCCATCGCAATGAAATTTTGATGAGAATGGAAAATCTCAGAGAGAGAGATCTATGTTATCGTGGGAGATTAGAAATTTGTATTTATTGCTGAGAATAGTGTTTTGCTGAAGCTGGAAGGGGCCTGTTTCACAAAGTGAGTAAAATGTTGGACAGGTCAGAGGAATGGTCTGTTGTTTTACTCAAACAAGGATTTTTAGATCCAAGGCAAAGAAGAAGAATATCTTGTAATCCTACAACACTGCTGAGCTGCCCCTCTCCCCCCTTTCCTCATGATTAATATAAATCAAATCCCCCACCTCACAATGAGAAATGTGTTTCAGCCTCTTTTCTTCTTTCTGCGGCTGCTTTTCTGTCCCTCCCTCATCAGCTGCCTTCTCTTTCTGAAATCCTCTCTATCTCACTTTCCCTCCCACCCCTCACCCTGCAGTCAGTGGCTGTCCTAGATTCGCTGCACCCCCCCCCCCCCCCTCTCTCTCTTTCTCTCCGAAGCACACTTTTGCTCACTCAACCACTCACCCCCGTAAGATACTTCTCATTTTCTCCCACACTCTTCACGTGTGATTTGCCAGTGATATCTGCTGTTAATTCCAGCACAATTAGAAAACAAGAAGACTCTCTTGTGATGGTATGAGACGAAAGTGATGTGATTTATTTTTGCTTTTTTGCTTTAGTTTCCCCCTCCTGAACAGTCATTAACTTTGGCATAAAGCCTGATCTAAATTAATTGTTTTCCTCAAAAGCACAAAGCTTCTTTTTGAATAACAATATGGTAAAATAAACCCAGGAGTGGTACTTTCCGTTTACAGAAAAAAAGAAAAAGATATCCACTTCCCAGCTCAGGCCACCCCTGTGAATACTTCTGGCAAGAATGCACCTGATTAAATGCAAGATGATAAAACACATATGCTTTATAGGACCTGGAATAAAGTCAAACTTGCTGCCAAACTAGATGTTTGTCATTAAAAAATAATGACTGAGTCTTTGTTTCTTGACTCACAAGAAAATGCTCATATTGAAATGTTTAATGTGTTTCTTGGACATGTATCTACATGGGAGCAGAACAAGATCCATCCACCATCATGTCTGGCATATGAATGCCAGGGGTGTTATTACGACTTTGAAACATTTGGGGCTTAGCCCATCCCGTAAGTCTGGATTTCCATTTGACAGCTGTATTTTTTTTTTTAATTAGGTAAAAAATCATCATAAGATGTCCTGCACCAGTAGTTGTTTATTAGCTGGCTCCGACAACATATAATCAAAATAAACAAAATAAGAACTGCCTCGGGTCTCATTAAACTTAGTTTCTTTTATTTCTACCATTGGGGCCTTGGCATTGATGAGTCATATGTTGTTGTATGTTTCCATCACTTTCTCTTTTATTTAGCAGCTTGTGTCAGAGTTGTTGTTTATTAATTAATTTATTTTTATGTACTCAAACAGAAAATGTTTGAATACAAAATAGCATGATTTCTGCTCTGATAGCTCCTACCCTAACCCTTGTCTTTATTTCATTCTGAGCAATTTCACTGTTTATTTCTTTAAAGTTAATTACTGTTTTTTTTCTATGTATCTACTGTAGTAAGAATTTTTCCACTTTGAGATGAAGACTAACAACTATAGATATACAGTGTCAACTTGTGATCATGTAAAGCAGTGGTTCCCAAACTTACATACATTCATAGATATACAGTACCACTCAAAAGGTTGGACACACCCATTATATCAAATAGGAAAGTGTGTCCAAACTTTTGACTGGTAGCATACATACGTTGGTATTCAGCTTCTCCAGCTGAGACGGGGCTGATTTCAGATACCCAAATAACTTGTTTCTGAACAACTGATGATAAAAATACTAAATGTAAGGCTTGAAAACTGTCAGAAACTTCATAAATAAAGGCCCGGTCACACTGCCTTTCACGGGCGTATCGCGGCTGAATCATGGGTAAAATTTTGCGATTTTTTTTTTGCCCGTGGTTGCCCGCGGTGGAAAATGTGCAAAAAGCTGTTCACCCGTGGT
>JAOXYM010000016.1:26370825-26383423 GCA_028567055.1 Leptatherina wallacei | reverse complement strand
TCTGCTTCACGGGCAGACATTTCTGGCCGTGATTCAGCCGCGATACGCCCGTGAAAGGCAGTGTGACCGGGCCTTAAGGGGGATAAAGTGATTTTTGGTTAATCGCTGTAACAAAGCAGCTACATGCCCAAAATCAGCTTCTCTCACTGAGAAAATGTTGAATTCGAATCTTTGATATGGCATGAGTAATAACTTTATTTATGTTATTGTGTTGGGAAAAAAATCATGTCACAGATTAATCTCTTTGCATTAACCTGTTCATTTTGACAGCCTTAATAAAAATCCCACAAAAATATTGATAAAAGTAGGTTACATTTTTTCAAAATGTTCTAGCAATCCCCTGAAATTATCTTGGGACCCCCGTTTGGGAAAGGCTGATGTAAAACATGTCCAGGTCTGCAAGTCTGCAGCAGCATCTGACAAAAATTTTATTCAAATAAGATAAAGAAAGGTGCTGTTTTGTCTTTGTTGCACCTTTCTTAACAAATTAGGTGTAATTTACAGTATGCAACTTTTACTTTGGGAACTTAGTGATAGCTAGAAAGAATTTTATCAAAGAATTTGTAAAGAATTATTTATTTGGTTGATTCAAATGACACAAAAATGTTTTTGTAAAAAAAAGAAAATTTTAAATAAACTATAATGTCCTTCTTTTTTTCCAATTATCCAAACAAAATGTCAGAAAGTTGATCCTGTTCTCGCTGCAATAATTTAGATGCCAGTTTACCATCAATATAATATGTTAACTGGGGGGGGGGGGATTTAACGTGTTAATAACGATTAATTACAAAAAAATATCACATTTAACATCAGTTTGAATTCCAAACAACGTGGAAGGTTTCCGGAACACTAATTTCACAGACACATCAGAGGTAGTTGCCAACTTAGCAAGTTTGTTGCCATATTTAACAAGTTTTCAAACCCCTCGACTGACTGCTGACAAATCTAGAGAGTTTTGTTGTTGAAGACTTTTAGAGACAGACATGAAAGCATGTAATGTTTCCCCTGAAAGGAGCTCAATGAGTGGCTGCTGGCATAGGCCCCGCCTCCATCCAGGATCACTCAACAGTCTCAATCCTAGCACAGCATCAGTTCCAGCCGTCTGAGCAGGACATGTCCACCTCTGCTCCATGACCAGACTCAAAGCTGCTGCTGCTTATCTCACCCTGGCTTACTGTCAGATATTAATGACTTTTGATATTGGATGAAAACATTTAAAAAGTTAGAAGTACTGTAAAATGTTTTAGACTCTTAATTAGAGAACAGTTGGAGCTGTTTGTACTTAAAAGTACTTAGAATGGTAACTTTAAGTCTGTTCAATTTTGACCAGGGATATTTTTTTCTATTTCTTTTTCTACTGTTTTGTATTTAAACACAATTAAATGCATTTTTCCAGACGATACTAGAGCTTGAGTTTACAATATTAACGCCTGTGTCTATTATTTGATTCAGTCGTCCACTAAAATCCCTTTGAATAAAAAAAAAAGAGTTGCTTTTTGAGGCAACTATTGTTATGCAATTAAAGTATGATTAATCAAGATTAATTCATTACAAAGCCATCTTATTATTTGGATTTATTTTTTTAATCAAGTCCTACGCCTAATAATAATACAGATTACCAGTTAAAATGATGATCATGGACTGGAAACTATCATGTGTGTTGAAGCATCTCTTGTAATTTATGTGGAATTAATCACATCAATCTGAAGAACTGTACTATACAGCAAATGTATCAAGTTCATTTAAGTTCTACAATCTCAAGTCATTCCAGGTAATTGTACTCATTCCCTCAAATTAACAAAAACTAGTTTGCATTTTTTTCAGCCAACTTGTTAGATTTTAAAGCGAATGTCTTCAATGTGTTCTCACACTGTCCAAAATGTCTCAGCAATTCTGTGAATAACTCTATTATCCTCAGTTAGTCTCTGCATGCACGCTGGGTGGTCCGTCTAATGAAATGTTCATGTAACTATTCTGGATGACACTCAAAAATTATACTACTGTTGGCTTTAATTTTCAAGGCTGTAATGCTTTAGTTCTTCTTACTCACTACTTTTCAGTCCTGACTTTTAAAGCTCTCCTCTTGCGCCTTTTATGGGTTCTGCATTCAGCCTCTGGAGCACTTCTCAGTTCTACATTAAATCTTCCCCCATGATGAATTTTAATCTTAGATTTTAATCTTTTTCCTCTTTTTAGTTCAGTTGATGGTTAACCTAGTTAGGGACACTTTCACTGTCTTTGTGAATATGCATTAATTGACAGCGAGTGGCTGCAGGTTTACTCGTTTTTTTCTTTAATTTTTTTTAATCTGTTTTTGGTGTTTTAGGTTTTTGCCTGTTGGTTTTATCCTTGTTTAATTTCGTCGTGGGGTTATAATTCTCATAAATTTTTTGTTTCAACTCCACTGTTTTGTGGTTAATGTGGCATTATTTCTACATTTGAATTTGGATCAGTGGTTGAACTGCTTAGCTTTATGGTGGATCACATCTGCAGAGTCATTTCTCTCAGCTTTCAACATCAACTTTAGATTTAAACTTAAAGAAGTCACAAATAAAAAGACTGACTAACCATCTGGTTGATTTTTGAGAATATGCATGATTTCTGTGTCAGATGTCAATAAACCTCTGTAACTGTAACTGAAAGAAACTGTGTTGTAAAAATATTTGGGTCTGTGTGAAGTTTTAAAGACAATAAAAGATTTGAAAGAGCAATTTTTAGTGACAACTGTCACTCCTCGCTGAATGCTTTCACAACAACCTCTCACAGTTCCTTTTAGCTGTTCTGTGGTGACAGTCATAATTTAACATGTCTTGGCTGTCTCCACTTGTGCCTCCTCCAGTTGGTTGTGTGCAGTTCTTGCAACACAGCTGTTTCACTGCTGCTCTCCTTGCTATCCATCTGGACCATGCCAGCCAGATGCCAAAAAGGGTGGTGGGGGGCGTCATTATTTTTGTGGTAGGCCTGTCTTCCCCGGTTTTCAGATCAGATGTCTGGCTGATACAAATATTGCTCTTGAGACAAATCCGCTTATTTCTTTTTTTCTTTTCTCTTCAATTCAGTTATTTTCAGTGCTGAAAAAGGCTTTGTCTTTCTCATCCCAATTTGATTTTGGAAGTGGGATGGGAAGTTGCGATTACAACCCCAATTCCAGAGAGGTTGGGATGTTGTGTAAAATATAAATAAAAACAGAATTCAATCATTTACAAATCTCATCAGCGCATATTTTTTTCATAATAAAACATAAACAACATATCAGATGTTGAAACTGAGACATTTTACTATTTTGTTGAGAATATGAGCTTATTTTTTAAACTGATGGCAGCAACACATCTGTAAAAAGTTTAAAACAGGGGCCACAAAAGGCTGGAAAAGTAATTGGTACTAATCAAAAACAACTGAAGGAATATTTAACACTAATTAGGTTAATTATCAACAGGTCAGTTAACTGGGTATAAAAGGAGCATTTCACAGAGGCAGAGTCTCTCAGATGGATAGATAGACAGAGGCTCATCTATCTGGGACAAAAAAAATGTGGCACAATTTCAGGAAAAAAATTCCTAAATGTAAGATTATGTTGACTTTGAAGATCCCACCATTTACAATGTATAATATAAAAAATTCAGTGAATCAGGATGAATCTCTGTGCATGGCACAAAACTAAAGTTCAAAACTGGATGGAGTCCAGGTGCTGAACTAACCTGGCTATAGTCCAGACCTCTCACCAATTCAAAACATTTGGAGCTTCATGAAATGATAAATCCAGCATTGATGGTCCAGGACTTTTGAGCAGTTTGAATCCTGCGTCAGACCAGATGGGACAACATTCCTCTCCTAAAACTCCAGCAACTGGTCTCCTCTCTTCCCAGATGTTGACAGACACTTGTTAAAAGAAGAGGGGACGCTACACAATGCTAAACATCACCCTGGAACTACTTTTACAATCACATTCACAATGAGCTTGAAATGAAATGGTAAAATGTCTTAGTTTCTACATCTGATATGTTGTTTATGTTCTTCTGGGAATTCTATTGGAGTTTTATTTACATTTCACACAGTGCCCCAACTATTTGTGAATTGGGATTGTAGAACATTTGGACTAACATCACTCAGCTTTCTCAGAGAGCTGGAAGCTATGCGCCAGGAGAGCTGACTGAGTGGGGTGCTTGTTGAACATCTATATAGTCTGATCGACATTGTCGGTTGCACTAAATAAACATGAAACACTTGAATAATTTAAATCTGGATATGTTGCCTTAATGAATTCAGGTGTATCTGAGTGTGGATCTGTCACGTTTCAGACTCGGACTCCCTAAATTTGCATTTCATTTGATGCACTTCATGAGGAAAAATAGTGATTTGGCTCTAAAATTGCGATCAAGCTGCACAGCAGGGATATCATGAAAGAGTGATGCAGAGGACAGCAGAAAAAAACAACCTTTTGAAAAAAGATGCTCAGATAAAGCTGTGAAATTGTCAGTGACTCATCCTGAGCTAATTCAAAACTTTTGCTTCCATTTGATGTGCCGCGATGCCACAGAGCTGCTTTGTTTTAATGACTGCCTCCCCTCAGGATCCCTCAATCCACTCACATAAAACAGCCAATTATTCATTGACTGGCAGGTAGCTGACTTTTTTTTCCCTCTGCTCCTATTTTCAATTATGAACCAAGAAACACTCATGTGACAGTGAAAGACTGGTTATTAAGTCATGCTGCAACGAGGAGCTTTCATCCGCTTTCTTGCCGTGCACGTCACTCATGATAATCACCACAAATGCTTAAACAGATTTTTCTTCTTCTTTTTTTTTCTACAAAACATGCAGTATAAATTAAATGCTCTGCCTATAGATTCATTCATAAGAAGCTTAGGTATAGTAACCAGTGACCAATGAGCCCTCGGTATTTCTGGGTCATCACAGTGGTATGAAATGGCATGAGACATCTGTGTCAGGAGTAAATCCGTCTTATCAATCCAAGTGGTGTCTGTCAGAAGAAGAAACAGTCTGTTGTTGGGATGTTGCTAATTTTCTCAGATATTATATTTACAACCAAACCTGGATTGTTCAAGGAAATCACTTTAGAGAAAACTATGCGTATTTTGCTTATTTGGTTGCCAGTGTGGTTGTTCTATTTCACTACCATGAACTGCATTTTTTTTTCTCTCCACAAAAGCTCTCTCCTGGATTGCCCCCCCAGGTTTTAAGTAACCCCCACCAATCTGGGAATGTGGTTTGAAAAATTCCCATGAGCTTCTTGATAGGTGTCAAATAGAGTGTGGCACAACAGAAAGCAGGCTAACGTGATTGTGATAGTACGGTGGGCTACAAATAGAAAGGGGAAATGGGTTAATTACTGAAATGTCAAAACAGCCAGGAGTGGAACATGATTTAGCATGGTTAAACAGGCACAGCGGAAGCATGTTTCCAGGCTTGCCGCAGGGAGTGTGACATGGTATCCAATGTGTTGTGAAACGGCAACCTATCTCAAGAGGCCAGACTGTTCAGAGCTTTGAAGCTGAGTTGGGATTCAGAGACTCCAGCTGCCGTCTGAACTGCGAGCTAGGAAGAAGAAAATCAAGAAACTGAGGTTATACATTAAAGTCACGCCTGAACTGATGAGCCGGACTGCCTTGCTCTAGTGGAAAACATTATCTGGCTCTTTTCAAAGTACCTTATGTGAGTGTTGTGATGCTCTTCAAAGTGTTAAGTTCTCTCAGAGTTGGTGTGTTTGTAGAGGTGCTTGTCACTCACTTTTACAGCTTAATACGCACTCTTCTCATCTGCTCTTCGCAAAACACGAGTAAGCAAGAGGCCAGGGGTTGATGTGGTACCACTTCAGTGAAACACAGACATAATCTGTGAACACTGACATTCTGCCCACAGCATTAAGGTTGCAGCCAGATATTCAGCTGGGCTTTTTGCAGCATTTTGATGCAAGTCCAAAATATCAGACATTTCTCTGTGAAGCTTTATTTAAAAGCTGCAAAAATCTCTTTAATAAGCGATGAAGGAGAAACGTAAAGAAGTTGAAGGTTTTGTTCTGTAGCATTTAATCAAACACGAATCCTCTTTCTAATCTGTTAATTGAAATCGAATCCCTTTTTATTATGCAAACAAAATGAGATGAACCTCAATGTTTTGTTAGTAACTATACAAGCAGGGCTGCCACAATAATTAAGGGATGACGTGAGATGGGGATTACTCATGTCCGACAGTTTATGAAAATGCCCATCGGCTAAGAGGAGAGGCCGACACCGGGGACTGCATCACTAATCTTCTAGATAATGGTGGAGCACATTTAAAGGGAAAATTGAAAATACATATCAGAGGACAAATGAAATGTTCCGATAAGTGGCAAGCTAGAAAAAATAGAAGTTTTGTTTCTGTGACTTAACAATAGTGCGTTCCAGTTGTCTCGGAATTCCGAGCTGGCGAGAGTAAGTGGAGTCATTACCAGTTTTTTGGCGTTCCAGTTGCACCAACTCGGAAAAAATGGATGCCTCCAATACAGCCAGTTTGTGAGCGTCTACAAATGTTGTATAAAACTAGAAAATCACAGACCCATTGTAAAACCGAACTCCAGCCAATTTTAGTGATAATTAAATAGTAAACCACACACACTGGCACGATTTTTCACGAACAAACCCTGCATAACAATGTAATTACCGGTAACTACAACCCGCTGTTGTTTATACTGGAAACCTTATGGGCACAAAATATATTTGAAAGATTTTTGATAAAGACAACAATGGAATACAAGTGGTAAAGGGCGCAGCCATTTGTAAATGTGGTATCTCAGTATCCTCTTGGAATTACGAGTTCCCTACTCGGAATTCCGAGATTGCTTCGTCATTTCCGGCAAGATTACCTCATGATTCTGAGGACAACTGGAACGCGTGATAATGTGGAGAATAAGGTTGTAAACATAGACTGTAT
Source organism: Leptatherina wallacei (assembly GCA_028567055.1). Taxonomy (NCBI): domain Eukaryota; kingdom Metazoa; phylum Chordata; class Actinopteri; order Atheriniformes; family Atherinidae; genus Leptatherina; species Leptatherina wallacei. Next base: position 26,376,490 of record JAOXYM010000016.1, on the reverse strand, counting down.
ATCAAAAGATGGACGGCGCCTCCGAAACTTCACCCATAGGCATGTGTTCCATACACAAGTGTGTTTTTTATTTTGTTATATTTTTTTTTTGTAAATATGTTTTATTGGGTTTTCAATATTCTATTTTTAATAGTGTTCTTTATTCTTTATTGTTCAACAGGTAGATGAAAAGTGGGTCAGGGAGACGTTGGGATCAAACCTGGTGTGAGGGTTTAGTACCGTGCTGCTTTATGCTGCCTTCACTAACAGGAAAAACTCTGACACAAACAGCTGTTAATCTTTCCTGCCTCAAACCTATCGACTGTATATTAAATGGACGGTGCCTCCAGGACGTCACCCGTGGGTTTCTGAAGAACTGAATTGAAGCTCGGGCTGGCAAAAAAAGTTTGAGAAGTATTGCCCTAGCGGATAAGGGGGGAACTGCAACTTTGGGCACTTCTGCATAGGCTTCACTTTTAACCACCGGAGGTTGCCGCTTAGTTGTAAATCACAAGTTTGATCATGATACGATATATTGATTCAATGGATAACGATTCAGTGTTTGCAGATGTTGTAAATTCTGCCAAAGTACAATATCTGATTCAACACAGTCACTTCCATTTATATCAAATCACAAAAGCAACTAAGATATCTAATATCCTTCCTGAGTTCAATCAGACATTAAGACATTTACTTGAAAAGCAATTTTTTCTAACAAAAAGAGACTGAACCACGTTCTGGATGTTGAGCTTAAAAATGTTCATAGCATAGAAAATACAAATCAATTTAGCCCAGCTTTATTTTTACACAACCAATTCACAAGAAAGACATTTCAAGGCACTTTCACAGACACAGTCCAGTTCAATTCAATTCATTGTTGTCCAGTTATAATCCAATTTAGACAAATCCATTATATGATCCACAATTTATAATAACTGTGTTCATATAAACCGATTCATGAAAATAATGACCCTAGCTAATGAAACCAATGGACTGGATCAAATCTTCTCTTTGATTAAGTCCTCCATCCTGAGCTGGAGACAGTGGAGAGGAAAACCTCCATCAGAACCAGGAAAGAAAACCTCCTTCCATCATCTGAGCCTCGGTGTCGAACATCTCTCTTACTCAAAGTGGAGAACTTTGCGCTCCAGTTCACCTCATCGTTGCCATTTTGCCAACTCCCTGCAGACTTTGCTTGCCATCAGTTCTGTGCTTCAGCGGTCATCTCTGCTTCCACACGGTTCAGCGGCAGAGAGAAGAGCTGCAACTCCGGAGAGAAAGGTGTTTGATTCAGCCAATTGGTACGCAGCTTGTTGAAACTAGGAGAAGAGGATAATGACAGCTGGTACACAGGCCATAGGTTAAAGTCTCTGTGATGTGGTGCAATTTACTGATCTCTGCATTCACCATGTTTACAACTGTTTTCATGTAAGTCCTTAAATTTTCAGAAGCAAAGAATGGCACCCACCCAACCAAACTCCATCGTCTGGTGGAAACATACTTCTGTGAGTTGTTGGATAGTTGCATTTGTATTTACAATTTTATATTCCATACTTTGAAACGATGTTTTGTTACCTTGCGTTCGTAAAAACTTGTAGATAGGAGATTCAGTCAGCACTGACCATTTTACGTATCCTTCGGTGTCCTTCAATAAATAAGTAGTGATTACATTTTGAACGATCCTGATTTTCAACATGCAAAAAATACAACACACAAAAAAAACTTCAACCATTAGTTAGTGAACTTATTTATATACAGTACGTGTCTTTTTCTTCACAATACTGAAAAATAGATCAAGTAAACGACAGAAGAAAAAAACACTAGTTACCATCGTCTAGTTTTTTAACTTAATCAATTAAAAAAAATGAAACTTTTCATGTTGTCGTCTGCATTCTACATTAAAAGGTATTAATATGTGACAGTAAGCCAGCTAGTCTCCGCCCATTTTAAGTATCGATACCAATGCGGATTAATATCTAACTATATATATATATATATATATATATATATATATATATACAGTATACACATTTTACAAAAACATGAACCTGTCTATCAGGATGGCGATGGTACACACCACACAGCTACAGTGCTGGTGGCGATATGCCCTGCTTATTTTGTGACAAACTTGTGGCTGAGCTCATTGTATGCTTTCTGGGTTGGCACTTGGATCTCTTGGATCACTTCACTCTCAGCATATCTTTCATACTGGCTTAATTTGCTCCATGTCTCTTGGGCCATCGCCACTCAACTGACCTTGTGTAACCCCTTTTTGATGACATCAGCTTCGGAGGATAAGTCAATTTCCTTGTTGATGCCAATATCTCTTTAACTGTCCTCAACTTGGTTTTTCTGTCATATTGCTCTTTTCTAGCTTTACCTCAAAATCTGAGGTGGTGGAGTGGAAAGATAGACTCAGATTAGCAGTTTCTGACACGTATGATCGAGTGAATATCTCCAACACTAATCATCGTAATCAACCTGAATTTTTATCACAATCACTAATCCCGATTGTATAATCACACAGCCCTAGAATATGACTATTTTGTCTGATCAGTGACTTCTTTTGGCCTGACCATTTGTCCCTACCCCTCTGTTTTGCTGTGCGTGTTATCTATTTGTCCAAAATCCCTCCTAAGTTGCAGTTTAAGTGCTAGATGACCTCAAGCCTTTGATTCCAAATAGAAAGGTGCAACTAATCCTTCCCAGCAGAAGAGAAAGTAGAAAATCCATTTTTTTTACCCATGTTCCTTCTTCCCTTCATTTTAGTTTCTCCAAGTGGGAAAAAAAGAAAAATCTGTCATGAACATTACCAAAAAAGCTCGGCTGTATGTTGAGTAGAGATCACTGAGAGTTGAGCAGACCTGCCAACCTGGAACTTGTTCTAGACACAACTTTATTCTTGAAGAAAAAAGAAAGTTCCCACCTCACAAACACACACAAGGAGAAATGAATAAGATTTCCATCACCAAGAGAGAAGCGCCGACAGCTTCCAATGTTGCATGCTGTGGATTATCAAAGCAGCACGACGCAGCAGTATGGAGATATTCTGGAGGTGTCTGGAGCTGCAGTGGCCTACTTTGAGGACATAATCCATGTTTAATGTCCTCTCGGTATTCGAGGTGTCGAGAGGGACGGATTGTTTTGTTGTGATGTCATCTGCATGTTGACACATTGTTGTAAACACAACTGGAAAATAATACATGAGAGAGCATCATGCTGGCAGTACAGTTACCACACGGATCCTCTGACAGATTTTTTGCTCCTTTTCCTGAATTTATTTACATCTTCAATCTGTTGTGCAGTTTCTGCCTGTGTGTCAGTATGTTTGACACTGAAACATTTTATTATTGATGCATTCATTTGCTTAATTAATGACATCATAAGGGTAAGTGGTTATGTCGACTGTGCTGTTGTTGTTGAGTATGTCAGCTGAAGTGCTTGTCAATAAGTGAGGATGGTTTCACTAAGAAAATATAAACAAATACTAACTAATCTGCATTAATACGATGCACACATGTGCAGATTACTTTAGTGTAGTGTGCCTGGTTTGTTAGCTAGTTTACAAACATGAAAATATATTTGGAAACCATGGAAACTCTTCCCAGAGCAACAGAAAATAAATATTTAATAAAGCAGGGAAATCCTTTCGTAATTTCTGAATTAATAATTAACTGTTTAGAAGTGCATCATGTGAAGCATATACTTATAAGAAGATAATGTAACCATGATGAAAACTGTGTCTCTGATCAGTATTATTATGAATAACCTGCAACACAAAGGAGAAAACTATTGACTAAAAAAATAAATAAACGGCCCCTCCCCGTAGGTTCCTGAAGAGCTGAACTGAGGCTCGTTGGGCGGTTCCTACCGTCGCCGTCTTGGCAGCGTCACGCGTCTCTTCACTCCAGGAAAACACAAAAATGGCAGATGAGGCGGCGCTGAAAGGGGGGGCTGTGAGCGTGGGGACGGATGATTGACACCCATTAAACTCTGAGCTGCCTGTAAATACGAGCTAACAAAGCAAACTAGCTAATGAAGGAAGGTGGGCTAAAGCTAAAGTGAAAATTGGGCACTGGGGGCAGACAGCTCCGAGGAGAACGAAGCTGCTCCAAGTAGGCTAACATGGTGGTGAGTTCAGACAGCACCGCAACAAAATAAGTTGACGCATAGATAAATATCACATCTTAAAAAGAAAACTTTTTTGTTGAAACACCAGGGGTGTAAATCACAAGTTTGGCCATGATACAATATCAATTCAGTGCATGATTTGTCGATGTCACACTTTATGCCTTGTCTTGTTTTTCTTCAGGATCCAGAGGTCCATATGAGATGGTATCACAGCTGATTTAACACAATCAATTCCATTCAGATCATAAAAACAATTAAAATCTCAAAATCTTACTTTTTTTCTTATGGAAGTGTATTCACATAGAAAAAAAATTCCTGAAATAACCAGATAATTTTTCTAAAAAAAAAAAGATTTCTGTTTGTCTGAATTAACGAGATAATATTCCCCCCCCCCCAAAAAAGATAGTTTTTTGTCAGCCTAAACAAGCTACAGAGACGCTTATGTTTCTTCCAAGTTATTGAGTTTCATTCAGGTTGACACATTAGGATATTGTCTCGTTTCTAAGCTAGGTACAGTAGATGGGATGTTATAGCTTGTCGACTTTGTGCAAACACCAGAGGACTTTGCGGTTGTTCAGGTGGACAGCTGAGTTGCTGGATGTGGCCATCTTTCTTGGTCACCACATTCAGGCTACATAATGACACAGGAGACAATCAGGACGAGTGACACCGGGATCTTTAAAAGTGTTCGTAGCCACTGACAGACTGGTCGCGGCCACGGTTTGAGTGTTCGTGACCACAATCAGGGTGGTCACGGTGTCGGACAGCCTGCGGTGGCCATTACCACCGACTGTGTCTGCAAGCACTCAAACCGTGGCTGTAAGTGACAGTGGTCCCACCCTGAGAGAGGTTTTGAGTAGTTTACCGCTATATGATCTCTACGCTGCTGAACAGGAGATGCTGAGTGGTCATCAACTCCATTATTTGAGATCTACCATCCATTAAGTAACAGGCTCTATCCCATTACGGGGGAAAATGACACATCTGACAATGACTAACCTCTTGAACCCCAAAGCCCCCGAAGTCGGGGGCTGCGGGACTAAATGCGTTGTAACGTTTCGTCAGTAATGTAAATATAGGCATGTGTGGTATCCACAGAAAGCCCGGAATCTCAGCTATAAGCTCATATAAACCACGTCTGCGACCACCAAACACAGTCAAGACAGCAAACAATTAAAAGAGAAGGTAAACAAAATCTGCAAAAATACGTAAACACCTATTATGGATCCCCGTGTCAAACAAACGGCACACAAACGGACAAATTACACCTCTATTGAAAGCACAAGTCTCTCAGGTTCCAAAAATATAAGTTTCATTTCATTTTGACCAAGATTCACCGAACCAGAAGCAAAAGAAGACCGAATTTCTGCATCAAGTTAGAAAAAAATCATCATGAATTCTCTTACCTTTGCTGCTTCGCCTCCAAAATTTAAAGTAGCTATATCATGCTTTTCCAAGCCTGTCAAAGTCAGCTTTAAGCAATTATATGCTATTTTAGCACCCACGGCACTATAGAGTACTTTTCTATTACGAAATAGTCGTACATTTCTATGCC
>JAOXYM010000016.1:26343286-26353346 GCA_028567055.1 Leptatherina wallacei | reverse complement strand
TGGGTGCTAAAATAGCATATAATTGCCTAAAGCTGACTTTGACAGGCTTGGAAAAGCATGATATAGCTCCTTTAAGTATTTATCATTCATCTTCTCTGTGAATCCAGTTTGTGACATCTCCATCCTCACTGTGTGCAGAGACTTGATCTTTCTGTTTGCTCCCGAACTTGCAGCCTGCAACTGCAATGCCTGGCTCAGTAAATATTAGCCTCCCTTGACAAAGACGAAGCAGCAAATTAACTTGTGGGGTGACTGCACTGAATGCAGCTGGATTCTGAATGAACTTCAGTTCTGCAGAGAAAGCTTAAACAGGAATAGATAGAAACATGAGGTCCTCATCCCCCTGCCCCTATTTCAATAGGATGTATGGCAGTCAGGAGATCCAGTAAGAGCTCATCAGTTGGGGAAAATTAAATTATGATCCCATTTCATTGAGGTGGTTACTCTCCATACTTTCATTTTGTTTCTAATTCCCATCGCACAGCGGGGTTGGAAACATACATCTTGATGATTCACAGGCAGTTACTAAAGCCTTTGTTGAGGCCTTTTACTTTAACTATAAATATGAGAAAAGTTGTTTTCATCTTGCATGGTTACATTGAATTACCATTGTACTGACATTGTGTGTTGCAACCATTGCTATAATGTGTTAAACTTGTGTGGGATGTAATGCTTCATTATTGTTTTCACTCAGTATTCTTCACCTGACGCTTTTCTTCATAGCAGTTAGTATATTGTTCTGTTTGTGTAAAGAATAAGAATGAATCTGCTTTTGTGCAGATTTGCTGCAAATTGAAGTCCATGTTACACTTCACTGAGTATTTGGGTTTCAAATATGAATGTGACCCACATGCTAAGAGTAGAATTAATGGCTTCTCAGGAACAAGTTAGTTAAATATCAAAACATGCTTTTATAAACACTGAAAAGCATGACCTGTATTATCAGACTGTTAATGGAAAACTGATGAGCTGAAAAAAAAAAGTACATATCCATAAATCTGAAATTGTATCTGTACAAAATCAGTGTTTTGAGCTCGGATTTTTAAACTCAGGAATTTGTTTCTATGACTGACAAAAAGTACTTTCATGCCCCTTTTTACTCCGAGATTATGCTTCAGATTTAAAAGACATAGATAAATAAATAGTAATAAAAAAAGAAAGAAAGTGGTTTCATGATGCTCCAAATGTTTTGTATTGGCTGCAGGTCTGGACTGCTTCACAGATGTGGAAGCTGCCAATGCCATAGGCACTAATGCAACCCCATACCAAAGTTGCAGGCTTTTCACAAGCTGGATGCTCCCTCTCCTCTTTAGTCTGCAGGACACGCCGTCCATGCTTTCCAAAAAGAAATTTACATTTTCATCCAATTTTCCACTTGCTCAGAGAATTTTAAATGAGCTTTGGTCCAGACAAGACGTTGGTGTTTCTGGGTCCTGTTCACATCTGGCTTCTTCTTTTGTATGATAAAGCATGTGTGGATTTCAGGATGAACTGTGTTCACAGACAGGGATTTCTGGAAGTCTTCCTGAGTCCATGCAGTGATTTCCAGTAGAGAATCATATCTGCTTTTAATGCAGTGCTGCCTGAGGACCCCAAGATCACCAGAATCCAGTTTGACCTTCAGCCTTGTCCTATGCAAAGAGATTCCTCCTGATTCTCTGAATCTTTTGATATTATACACTGTAGATGGTGGGATCTTGAATGTCTTCACAATTTTACACCGAAGAACATTTTTCTGAAATTGTTCCACAATCTTTAACCCAGTTTGTCTCAGATTGATTAACCTCTGTCCATCTTTCCATCTGAGAGACTCTGCCTCTCTGAAATGCTCCTTTTATACCCAGTCATGTTACTGACCTGTTGCCATGCAACCTGATTATCAAATGTTCCACCAGTTGTTCTATTTGTTCCAATGACTTTTCCAGCCCTTTTGTTGCTCCTGTTCCAACTTTTTACAGATGTGTTGCTGCCATCAGGTTCACAATGATCGCATATTTTCCATGAAATGATAAAATGTCTAAGTTTCAACATTTAAGTTGTTGTTTATGTTCTACTTGGAATAAAATATGGGCTGATGACATTTGCAAATCATTGCATTCTGTTTTTATTTACATATTTTTTACTCATCATTCCAACTGTTTTGGAATTGGGGTTGCAATTTGTCAATGTTAGCTTCATTGTAGAGATTTGAAGAAAATCTGTGTTTAGGATTTTTGGCTTTGCCGTTATCAGCTCTCTGTGGGAAATTGGGTCAATCTGACTGCGACAGTTTTATGAGCCTTAAACTGCAGTTTTCTGTTTTTCTTTAACTAGCTGAGTTCACAGAAAGTTCATTGGTTTATGAATCTTTTACTGATTAATGTATTTTTTTGTTTTCTTTATATGCCATTAAGGCTTGAAAAATCACATTTCACCTCTGTTTGAAACTGCTGGGTCAGAATCTTAGATGCAATGAAGAGCTCAAACAGATCATTATAAGACAGCTTTACCCAAATAAGCACAAAGAACACACATAGAGAGAAGCATTCATTATTAATTGATTTCACTAAGACATTGGAGATAATTCAAAGTGCTGGAATGACATCAGATGTCACCAAATAGGACTTCAGAGAGTTTAACTCCTTTCTCCCCCCATCTATCCGACTTCCTTTCTTTTTTCCATCCAGTTGGTGTTATATTCTCATAATCCACATACTTGTGTTCTTAGTAAGTGCATCAGAAGAAAACAAATCAGCATCTTTTTTTCTCTCTAATTTCCCAGTTGCCATCCTCATGAAAAAACCCCACCACTTCCAGTTCTCCGGGTTACAATGAAAGTCTTTTCATTCAATTCTTTTCTCTTTCAAAGGAAAGACTGTAGACTTATTTCATCCTATTGCTTTCCTTGCGTTTGCCTCTAATGGACCGGCCAGATTGAATGCTGTCACCATCTTTCAGTCCATGTTCTTGTTGAGAGCAAGTGGAGCGCATCATATTTTCTGAGGACTGTGGTATTTCGTCAAATTAAAGTCTGTCAGGAATCAAAGAAGCAGTTATAGTTAAGTTACAAGTAAAGTGGTCAAAGCTCATACAGTACGTTGCTTCTCTGTGAAAGAAGGAAGTCTCAGGAGATGTGTTTTGTTTTCTTTGGTCGACAGTTCTTTGATTTTTTTTGGAGAAGTCCAGACTATTTCCCACATACATAATGGGGACAGTGACAAATTCACTAAATCTAGAAGCTGGGAAAGGTAGTTTTTGCTTGAAAATCATGATTCTGGGTTACTGTCAAAGCACAAATAAATTAATTACATTTTTTTTCAACTGTCAGATTTAAAAGAAGTGTTTATGGTAGGGCCATTTTCCAGTTCAGTCCTACGAGGGCCACAGTCCTGCAAGTTTTCAAAGTTTCCCTGCTCCTACACACCTGACTCACATTAAATGGTTCCACCAGCCTGAAATTTGGCACAATGACTCATTAATTTTGGGTCATGTGTGTTGGAGCATGGAAACATTGATAGCCTACAGGACTGCGGCCCTCGTAGGGCCAAACTGAAAAGACCTGGTTTATGGTGTAACAAATAGACTAAGGAGAGAACAAGTAAGGAAAATGGAAAAACATGAAATTCTTTACAGCTTTTATTCTCTTTTATGAGTTACTTCCAGTTTCACGTTTGAATGACAGATTCTATTTTCTGTCATTTCAGTCACTTCAATGCCCGGTTGTTCATGTTCTACATCCTACAGGCATGACATCGTACAAGCTACCTAGTCCACAGTGCATATCCTTATGATGAGATCTGTTACTTTGGAATCAAGAAAAGTCATAAATGACATTTGTTAATGTCATGAAAACACCTGTCTGAAACTAAACTTCGATCTTCCTGCAAACTCAACCAAACACAAAATAGAACTATTTGATGAAGTGAATCTTATAATCAAAATATATTTTGATTGATAAGTGGAATACGATTTGAATTTTAGTTAACAATCTCTTTGTTTCTCTCAGCTGGAATCAGGCTCTGAGGACCTCTTTGTCCTTTCTGATTGCTCTTTCATTTAGTCGGTCGGTGTCCTTTATGATTTATGATTGTGGCTGCTGGTTTCTAGAGTTTTTGTCCCACAGTGATGAGACGCACATCTTTGTAATCAGCAGAATCTCTGCTTTCATATGACACCTTGTTTGTGGGCTTTGCTTGAAGTGGAGTAATTAGCGGAAGCTCTAAGGTGGACAGTGCTGTTTTCGTGTTTTTCTTTACATTCTCATTATTGCTTGAGATTTGAATTGTGTTTAGTTTGGATGCCAAATGCTTGGTAGACTCTTTTAGCTGAGTTTCTCCCTGCCATGTTGCTATGCTACATGTTAGTGCATGCAAACATCTGCTGTACTGCACACATCTCATGCTGCCACCTGTACAGGGGGCAGGGAGCTCTAGTCAAGAAGAGGTTGATGGAAGTGAAGAAAAGCCAGTTTTTTTTTGGTATTGTTTATTATAGAAACACACTTTATTCCTTAATCATTTACATAATGATAATAATAATGGATTCGATTTATATAGCGCTTTTCAGGACACCCAAAGATGCTTTACAGTGAATCCAATTATTCAATCATACTTGTGATGGTAAGCCACATGTGTAGCCACAGCTGCCCTGGAGCAGACTGACAGAAATGTGGCTGCCAATGTGCGCCACCACTGAACATTGATACACCAGTGGTGCCGACACTGGAGGCAAGGAGGGTGAAGTGTCTTGCCCAAAGACACAATGACAGTTGACTGGGGGGAGCAGGATTCAAACGGCCAAACTTCCAGTATTTGGACGACCTGCTCCACCACCTGAGCCACTGCCGCCCCACATCATTTTAATGCTGTGCTGCAGAGCTGAAGCCAGCGGCTGGTATGCAGCAGGACTGCTGTGAACTATTCCTGTCAAGATAAAATCTGTCTTTATGAGCAGCGAAAGCTACAGAAACAACCCAAAACCAACAGCAGAACGAGGAATGAGTCCTCACATACGCTAAACTAATCTCATACACAACCTACGATATGCTGATCAAACTAACAAAAAGCCTGCAGTGTTTGGCCAGTACAAGCTCATTGTGTGTGTCGGTGTCTGATTATGGATTACAGACTCTAGCTCAGGGACAGTGTAGAGCCCATCCCCAGTTTGAGTTACAGCTTATTTTGTGGTTCCGCTGTAGCAAGCCTTGCGTGCATCGATCTCTCTCTGGGTTGTAGAAACCAGCTCCCTTTTTTGCACTTCTGTCTTTAAAGGCTAAAATTAAATGACCTTCTATCTTTACAACCTAATAATAATAATAATAATACATTCATAAATCTAAACTAGACTAATGTCACGTCAAACTTCACCATGTCTGTCTCGTTTCATCTCATTAACTCATATGTTTTCCTCTTTCCAAACAACTTCCCTCACCAGTCTCCTCCCTCTTTCTTTTCTCTTCTTTCCACATCTACCTCCACTTTCTCTCTGGTTTTGCTTCTTTTCTCCCCTAATCATCTCCCATGAATATTCTTGCTTTGTTATTCTGATTGTAACAGCTACATCAAAAGCAATAAAACAATAGTATCCATAGCAGTCATTTTTTTCAGCCAGACAAAGTTTACTCATCAGCCTTATAAGCTACACGTGTCCATAAACACATCCAACAGGCCTTTCGTAGACAAGCTAAAAGATAATTAATGACATGACCCACGTCCTGCACAAAGTGTGAGCTGCTGCCCTCTGGAAGGAAAAGTAGAGTCCCTCCATGCAGGTTTAACAGATTCAGAAATCCATTTGTTCCTGTGTTAGTTAAACTTAACACAAACAGATGAAGCAAGGGACTGATCAATGAGCCTGCTTTTAATGACTGCTTTTTATTAATTTATTGATTCATTTATTTTTCTTGTTTTTCAAATAAGATTTTATGTTTTTACTAGGTCTGTCAACATTAAAGAGATTAATCTGTGGAATTAACACATTCATTTTTTTAACACATTGAAACACACATTTAAACAAGTTATCACTGGTGCTATTTTTGAAAATCTGAATTTGGCATTATTTCGATGAGAGAAGCTGATTTTGAGCATGTAGGTGCTTTGTGACACAGGTGGACCGAATTCCCCAAAAACCATTTAATCCTCCTTATTAATGACGATTCTGACACTTTTCCAGCCTTACATTTAGAGGACGGATGCAGAATAACCCGTTTGATATGTCACATAAAGAACCACTCAGCTGTTGAATTTGACTCTCTGGTCCACACTCCTTACCAGTTGGAGGTGGTAACGTACCATAACGCTGTTCGCCCACCGGCAAGAAAAGAAGAAGAAGTTGTTGCATCTATGTGATGTCTGACTGTGATCAGAGCGGGATGGAAAAATCTGTTGGTCCTTTGTGATGGAGTAGGAAGGAGTTTTAGTTTCACCGAAGCATCTCTGTCTCAATGAGACAGCCCCAGACAAATTTCCCCTAGTGGGACAAAAAAAAGAAGTTTCCAGTTTATTTTAAAGTGTGTAGATGGTCTGAATGTGCTAAACACCATTTTTACAAGTTGCAGGTAACACAACCCGTCCTTTTAGAAGCTGCACTCCTCACAACAAAGCATCCCATTGGAAACTCAGAATTTGTTACTTCCTCTCTTTATGCTGTTAGTGTTATTTCTATATTTCTAAAATATAGAACTTAATCAACTGTGCATGTACTGAATCGAGATGTCATGTTCTAAGAATGCTTCTTAAAGCGCTGCTCTGTCTGTGTCCTTCAGACCAGCACATAAAGTAGTAGATAAACAAGAACCAGACTTAACTAAGAGTCATGCAGACCATGATATTTGGGCCTGCATCTGAAACTGTTGTGATCAATATGCGGTCTGTTTCATGCTGCCTCCTCAGCTGTTGGAGTGATAATAATGGCACTTCTTGGGTCAAGCAAAGAGCGCCAACCCCATCAGCCAGAACAAAAATGTTGAACAGGTGTTGCGCTGTTGTGTCCACGTGTCTCTCCGTGTTTGATGGGCCATTGAGTGGGTCTACAGGCCTCACACTTTAATTTGCTCATGTGTAGTCAGTGGGTCTCAATATTTTATGTGCCAGTATTTAGCCAGTCTTTTTCAAAGAGAAAAGTGAAAACCCAACCAATAAACTTTTTGATCTGCTTTAAGAGCTTACGTCTAAACCCCGACCAGGGCATGTGACACAGTGTTGTGATGTGATCTAACACCAAGACAGCCACAGTTGGAGTCTACAACTATAAGCTAAGCTGAAAAGTTAGCTCAGGTAGAGATGCCGTCCTTCAGTCAGAAGGCTGCCAGTTTTTTCCCAAATTGCTCCAGTTTGCATGTTTCTTTTTTCAGAAATTACAACAAATTCAGTCATTTAACTGAACAATTAGGACTGGTGACATGGACATAGAATAGAACAGAATAGAATAAAGCTTTAGCAGATGCTAATCAAAAATAATAAATGGTTAAATATTTTTTCACACTCAGTTGCTTCTCTCCCAGCAGAGATGGCTGGATGGTTATAAAAGCTCTGTAGAAATAAAAAGGAACATGAATGGCACAGTGCTTTCCTGCTCCTCCAGGTGGTTGGAGTACCCTGTGCATCATGAGTTGCTTAAACTAAGTCTTACCACCTTTCTTGAAACCAAATACTCAGAGTAGAGACGTTCAGAGTTAATCAACTCAGAGTTCAGTTTTCAACTTGGAGTTTGTTAAACTTCCTTTCTGAAACAGGCCCCAGCTGAATTCCCAGATATGTGTATTCCTCCACCACCTTCACCTCTTCTCCAGGATTAAAACAGTGCTTTGTTTACTCCTGTTTCTCCTGAAGTCAACAATCATCTCTTCTTTTGTTTGTGTCCAAGATGAGGGGATTTTTTCAGACTGATCAGTTGTCTGTACTCTGTACTTCACTGATACACCCCGGAGTAATCAGAGTGTAATCCTACAGGTGACAGGACTCAGAGTTGTATTTGACTCAAACTTTTAGCCGTACTTTATGCAACACAATGACTTATTAATGTCTTATCCATTTTATAATGCTCTCTGGTATTTTTATACATTTTATAGGATGAATAAGAGCTGCACTTTAAAATTTGGTGCACACATGTAAATAATGAAGGATTTCTAATGTTACATTACACCGTAAAGATAATTTTTGCCTCAACAAAAGAAATGACTGACTGGCTTCAGGTTTGTACGTGCGTACCAGGAGATTTGTGCACATGTATTCAACGATGGTTTACAAACCACATGTTACATGACAAGTACCCAAAGTTACGCATAAATTAGTTTACACTGTTTACAAACTGTGTATTACACACACAATAATCTTGAGTTTATTTGCTCTCCATAGATTCACGTCTGATGGAAGGTTGTACCATAAAGACAGGAAGTGATGTGTTGAATAAAAATATCACTTTTTTAATTATCTATTGATTCCAACCCTGTGGTGAGGGTATTTACTTGAATTTTCTGGATTTGGTGGCATTTACTTTATTTTTGTCTTCAACTCTACTCATTTAATTTAGTTTTGAATAATTATATTAATCTCAAAAATTAAAGGTAGGGTAAGAGATCCTGGAAAAACGGTAAATAAACGCAACATTTTGAAAATACACAGTTCACAAGTCTAAACCCCTTTCTTCAGACTCTCCTCCAAAGGATGTTGTGTGGGTGTGTGTAGGTGGGATTGCGTATATGTTTGGGGGGATGTGTGTGTTGAGAGGGTGTGTGAGTGCAGGGGTGTGTTTGGATGGGTGGTGGGAGGACATGCGTGAGTGTTGGGTGGGGGTGTAAATGTTGAGGGTTTGTGGAGCGAGGGAGGAAGTTATGTGAGTGTATGTGGATGAGTGGGGGGAAGACATGAGTGCGTGTATGTGTGGGGGTTTATGTTGATAGGGTGAATGCGGGAGGGGAGGGGGTATGTGGATGGGTGGTGGGAGGACATGAGTGCGTGTTATGTGGGGAGTATACGTGTTGAGGGTGTGTAGGGGCGAGAGAGGATGTTGTTAGAATGTGTGTGGATGGGTGGTGTGAAGGTTGGAGTGTGTGTGTTTTTGTATATGTAGGGGGTATACGTGTTGAGGGGGTGTTGTGTGTGCAGATGGTTGGTAGGAGGATATGAGTACCTGTGGATGAGCGGTGTGAGGGTAGAGGTGCATGTGTGTGTGTGTGTGTGTGTGTGTGGGGGGGGGGGGGGTTGTGTGCGTTGAGAGGTATTTGCGGGTTGGGGGAGGAGGGTGGGTGCGGATGGGTTCTTGGGGTAAGCGGCCTGGGCACTGGGGTGCGGACGGACCCCCGTTGGGTGGCCGTCTGGGGGGGTCTGGTCCCCCCCGTGTGTCGTGCGGGCCCTCTGCCCTGTCCGCCCTGGGTGGCCGGTGCTCGGCGGGGCTGGCGGCTGCTGATCTCGGCCTGCCGGGGCTGGTGCCCCGAGTCTGCAGGGGGCTCTGGCTGGGGCCTCCCTCTGCTGCCTTCCCGGGCGGGGGTGTGGTCTTTCCGTGATGGGGGGGTTTAGGTCCGTAGTCCGGGGTGGCCGCCGATGGCCCGGGTTTGGGGGTTCTGCTGGCTTGCCTCTGACCTTTATGCAGGCGCGGTGGTATCTGCATGACTACTGCATGTCCACTCTGCATGTCCACTCTTACTCGAACGTCTCCACTCTGTATATTCGGCGTGCTGCCACAGTCACGGTGTTGTCATTTAGTTGTATCCACCAATGGATACTCTCAGCTAGTTTTCTTTGTGTGAGTTCTTACTGTTCTTACTGTTTTGTTATCAAGATGTATTGTTTCTTTTTGCCTCGTTGCAAAAACATGGGATATTCTGGGTCGTGTGTGTGTATTTGCAGTGTGCTGTTTGTAGTCCAGTTGGACTACTGGATGAATTGCATTGTTTTCTGTATGTTGGTTTTGTTTTTGTCTTGTTTTTCTGGGTTTTTTTTCCCTCTCTCCCTCACCCCCACTTCTCTTTTTTCTCTGTTTTTTCCCTCTCTCTCCCTCTGTCCCCTCTGGTCGGGTCCAGCAATAAGGTGCAGATTATAACTAAAAACTACAATAAAGATTTTTCTTTTCAAGAGGGACTTTA
>JAOXYM010000016.1:26328639-26343186 GCA_028567055.1 Leptatherina wallacei | reverse complement strand
GGACTCCACAGTCCAGAGGAGCTGTAGATGAGGTAGAACCCCCCAGCCTGACAGAAAAGGACCTCCCACTCAGGTAATTATGATTAATATACCGTATTTGTGAAAGTGACTAAACAGATTATATCAAAGTAATCCAAAGTAGGGATGTCAAGATGACTCATTTTCACAATTAAATATTAATTGGCTCGATTAATTAATTGTAAAGATTTCTTAATATCATCACTTAACATAATAGACCATGTCTAAACCAAAAGTTACTTGATAAATCAAATGGGTCACCCTGCAGCATCCTCTAAAAGTAAGGCTGGAAAACTGTCAGATGTTTCATAAATAATAAAGTGGTGTTTTTTTTTTAGAGGGGATTCGGTTCACTATTGTGACAATGTACCTATATGCCCAAAATCATCCTCTCTTGCCAAGATAATGCCGAAATTCAGATTTTTAATTTGGAAGAAAACTGGATTTATTCTTAATTCCATAGATTAATTTCTTTGGATCAGTGTAATAATTTTGACAGCCCTTATTACAATTTAAAGACCTATAAGTGTAGATCTTACACATTTATAGTGTTGGGAAATAAACTAACACATGATAATTATGATTATTTCTTTGACAGTCGGGCCAAAGAAATCTGTAGTTGTGACTACTACAAACTTTATTTGGCACCTAAACAAAATGTAAAAAAAAAAACCCCAAAAAAACCAAAACAAAAATATTGTAATATTTTTTCTATATTTAGTTCATTATTATGTGATATGTCAATTGTAGTGCAAAAGGTATCCACCAGGGGGCAGAAGAAAAGTAGCCTATCACATTGTGTACGACAGTTTTAAGTTTTTAACTTAAAATGATGCAAAAGGTCTCAGAAACTGTATGTATCAGATATGATAGGCACAGCAGTAAAATGCTAAACTGGCACACTATAAATGATATGATTAGCTTTTAGCATGAACATGGTCGCAAACTTATTGAGATAAGTTAAATCTAATCAAGGTAATGCAAGTTTATTTGTATAGCAGATTAAATTTACAAGACACTTCAAAGAGCTTTAAGTAAAAAATTAAAGCTAGGGTGGGAGATGTTTTCCAGCAGCATTTTTTACTATATTGCTTAAAATCCCCTTCACACCCTGATTGCAGCCGATTCATTAAATGCTCTAACACAAAAATAAAGAATTTTGGTCACCTGTGGAACAGACAGGACTGAAAAAACACCATCCAATCATTTTAACCAGCCCGTTTATTATTCAATGCTATAATCTTGAAAACGTTTGATCTCGAAACTAACCACAAACAGTTGTAGACAGAAAGTGCAGCTCTTTGCAGCAAATGCTCTTTTTACGAGCTGCCATTGGCAAGCAGCTGCTGCACAAACATCAGCTGTTTTGGCCGACTGTCCTCTTCATCCACCCGATTGTCCTCATTTTCAAAAGGATTGTGAGCGTTTTCATCATCCTTGTTTTTGCTGTCAATGCGTTCGTGTTCAAATTTTAAAAAAAGGCTGAATTGTAGACATTGAGCCACTGTTCCACCATGGAGCAACAAGACTGCTTACAACAGAAATACGACTCTTCCCAGAAAGCATTGCAACATGTACAACAATGGAAGCGGACAAGTAAAATTAATATCTAGAAATATCTAAAAACTACGTTGAGTATTGTAAAAATAGTTTTTCTAGGTCCTGGTGAGACATCAGATCTTTTAACATTGATATGTTCCTAAGGTGATAGTAGGCAGACTTTGTGATTCCCTTACTATGTTTCTCAAAATGTAGGTCTGAGTCATATCTCTACACCCAGATTTCTGGCCTGGTTGGTGAATTTTAGATCTATAGAAGGAAGCTCAGTGGTGACCTTTAATCGTTTCTTTTTGGCTCCAAAGACAATCACCTCAGTTGTGTTTTTGTTCAATTAAGGTTTCGGCACATCTACAGCAAAACCACATTGTTAAGAAAACTAAACGAGTCCAGAAGAAAACTGTGAAGTTTTGCATCTGATTTCAGTCTTCTACAGTGTTAAAGCTGCTTCCGCCGTTTCTTTTTTTAAATTTCTGCTCATTTTTATAATTTCTCTGCTATATAAGACATGGTAGTAGTTCCCTAAAGACGAGATGGGTGGAAGGTGCCGGGAAGCTGCACAAACCACAGCTGTGGGAGAAAATGTCAATAATTAAATCAATAATTAGAGTACTACTGTAATTTAATACGCTCATACCACAGTTTATTGTGTTTCTAGGTCATCAATTACAGAATAAACCGCTGGACCATATTGTTTTAGTACTACATCTTTCATTGTTCTATACTTTGTTAAACCTAAATTCGGAGCCATTTCTTCTACTTTATATTTTTAATCTAATATTTTTTACATGTATGTAGTAGATACTGATGTGAAGTGTGGTGGTTTCTAACAGACATGGTTTGAGGAGCTTCGAGACATCTGGCATAGATGCAGCTACGGTAGAGGACGATCCAGAAAGTTCAAAATATAGGGGATAAAGAGTGGGCTGTTGGGCCTTTTCTCAGGTGAGTGACCCTATGGCTTGGCGGAGGTCTGCGCTCTCTGAGTGCTTCTAGTTCATCACTGACATGATAACGATTGAAGTCATTTAGTCCTTACAGTGAAATCCTGGATTATTTCTCATATACTTGTAGGCAGCAGTGATGTACCTACAGGGCCACATTAAGAAAAATATTTTTTCTTAGACTTCAAGAGAAAAATTGTAATTTTCCGAGAATAAAATTATAATATTATGAGAACAAAAGTGTTGATTGTCAGCTGGATTGTTTCTTGAGAAACATCAAAACCCTTCTGAATGGCCCGTTGATCAGTAACCCTGCAGTCGACTGATCCAGACATTTCTCGCTCCACAAAAACAGTGATTTTCTCCAAGTCTGCCTGGTTCTTCCTACTGAATAGATTCATTTTCCTGATACTAACGATAATGTGGTGCTGATGTACCAAAAGATTAAGTATCTCCTGGTTTGTGAAACCTGTGCTGAAGTAAAACTTCACAGCCATCATTTTAACAACTTTCCTCTTCTAAAATAACTGGTTAAAATATTCCGACTTTATTCTCATATAATTCCGACTTTTTTTCTCGTGAATTTATGACTTTTTTCCCCGTAATATCACCACTTTTCCTGGAAGTCTGTGAAAAAATGTGTTGCTTAATGTGGCCCTGATACTCCATCAGTGATGAAATCAAATGATTTAATAAAACTAATTTTTCATTTCTTTTTTTTAAATAAATATTTTGAATTTCCCCAGATCTTAAATACATTTTTGCTGAAAATTAAACAGTTTTTCTTATTTTTTACTGTGTGGTATTAAAAAACTAAAGCGTGATAATCTTAAATGGAGATCATTTAATTATTAATAGCTTGAACTGTAAAATTGTAGTTGAAAATGGATGAATGTCCATCTTCATTCACACAAAGAGAAGTAGTAGATATTTTTATCTCTGGTCTTATTTTTCTGTAACTGCTTATAAGTCACTGTAGACTGCACAGACTGAGTGGTGAATTATTCATTATTCAAAATAAACTGGGAAGAAGAAAAAAATACTTTTTTCTTAGGCTACTTGTTTCCCTTTTATCATTCTTTAGTTAGTCTTAATGTGGCCAGTACAGCACCTCAAACATCATGGCGTCATGCTGTTGGATCGTTTATCAGCATGTGGTAGATGGATTTGATGTGCTGCTTTAAAGAAGGAGGATGGTTACTTGTAGATAGTCCAGACTGCACCAAAACATCAGAGTCTCTGCTGATTAGCAGCTACAGGAGGGAAGCAATCAGTCAAGTCTTCAAGTGCAGTCCTCACAGTCAAATCATGGAGGATTTCTCACGTGTGAGATACTTGTCAAGAAGGCAGCAGTGATGAAATAAACAGGTCTGCATGAGTCATTACATTACTGAGTCCAGTTAAATATCACATTACATGTGGCAGCTGCATCTAACATTGTGATGCATCTTGAACTGAATCCCAGTTCACCTGAACTGGTACCAGGAGGGAAATCTGGAATGAATTAGTTTAAAGAGCTGATAAAGATAACACTTTAAAGACATAAACCTGTTCAGCTCTTGTTGTACACAGTTTAATTGACCTCATTGTCGGCTGTGGCATCATCATACACTGACTCAGTAGATATTCTAAAAACTGGGTTACATCTGGATCATGGTCACGCTATAATGTGTATTAGATTGTATCAACAAGAGGAGAACTGTCTTTCCAGTCTGTGTCTTAAATGTTAGCTATTATGCAATTTTCTTATTTTCTCTCAAATAATATTAAAATGTTAAAAATGGTGGCGCTTTAGACAAAGAGGTATACACATGTAAATTTAATCCCTGTGAGCCCAGAGCTCAGGCTTCAGACTGTTCTGCTCTTTCTGCTGCTCTTGTACCGAGCTGACTGTCAAACTACAGTCTTGTTGTTGAATTAACTATTAAAGAGAGATGGGAGCTAAAGTGACATGTTTCAGACAGAAGCTGAATCCAGCGGCTGAGAAAAGGACAGGGATAAAATATGAATCACACAAATCTATTTAAGTGGAATCCCAGAATAAATATCAAGGATGCAGACGTACAGATGGGGACAGACAAAAGAACTAAAAACAGAACCATCAAATCCAGAACTTTTTAAATGAATAGTTAAAACTTTTTGTTATAAAAAGAAAATCAATGTGTTTTTCCCCCTCGCCTGTCACCCAGCTTTGTGCATCATTTTCCTCCAAATTATTTTTTTGATTAACCACTTGTCAAGGATTTCACAAATGTTTGTGATGGTTTGGATCTAAAATTTGTGATTTTGCAGCAGCTTCTGTGAAAAGTATCCAAAAGTTCAAATATTATTTATTATATTTGTCATAATAGTATAAAAAGATATTCTAACATAATTTATTGAAATAAGCACACTGGGAGAGTTCCTCGGTCAGCAGGGTGAAGCTGTAAATGACTAATTATTGTAGCAACAACGAGAGAAATAACATCCTTTAATGATCTGCAGCAGATCTGGATGCTGTAACCTCCTGCATTGTTGTGATTCATCTCGTCTGTTCTCTCACCTCAGACGTTCTCTGGAGGTGTTTTGTAGAAAAATGTTTCTCTGCTCACGACTTTAATTCGTCTTCCACCACAATGTTGTAGCACTACAAAACAGTTTACCTCCACTTTCATACACAACTCTGGGAGAGTGTCATGCTTGACGACATATGTATGTCAGTCCTTACAGAAAAACCACATGAACTTCACGTGTGACCAAATGAGGTCGTAAACTTCAGGCTACGCGCAAATATGTGGACCACATGTTGAGATGTGGTTATGGAACATTTTCCTGTGATCCACATGTGAAGAACATGGGAATCACATGTGGTTGACACATGTGAACTACATGTGTCAACCACATGGGATCCACATGTAATCCACAAATTAATCATATATGAACCACATGTGATTCCCATGTTCTTCACATGGGAATCACATGGGAATCACATGTGCCCACCGCAATCACAAGAAAACATTCCAAACCCACGTGTTTGCACATGTGGACCACACATGGTCCACATGTGGCTTTTCTGTAAGGGAGGTTATGTAGGGGAGCGTTGTGATAGAATTTTTGTGTCTGAGCATTTATTTAATTGGTTGTAATGGGGTGTGAAGGGGATTTTAAGCAATATAGTAAAAAATGCTACCTTTAAGTCATAGTCTGGATTTTATTCTTCTGTAATTAATCTCCTGTCTTTGAGTTGCTATATGTGGGACTTTGTTTGATTCTTCCTAAAATTGTTCTTTTATTGCAGATTAGTAACTTGGACTATATGGGCTATGTCTAGCCATTGCTCCACAACTGTGTTTCATCATTCATGGTAGTTCTAGTCTCTTCAGTTCTCTTCATTTGCTACCAGATCATCGTGTTGTCTCATCTCAGTTCAGCCCTGATTATTTTAAATTTTAAGAGAGAGGGGGAAAAAGACATCCCCAAACAAAATGAAGAATTGCTCAACAATGATCAGGGTTGTCTTCATGTTCTTGGTGTCTTGGGACATCCAGGAACCTTAGAAAATGGAGTCCCAGTGTCAAAAATGCTGTCTGTTATAGTGCCTGACTAAATTAGAGGAATGAGGAATTTATGCCCTCAGTTGTTTTCTTCCCCCACCAGACTGCTATGAACACAGATCATTGATCACCTTCAGCAACTAAATCATTTCTAACTATTAGTGTTTCACCTTAAATCCATTATTAGTCTGGTTTTGTGAACAAGAGGGTTTAAATTACGGGTAGAAGAAGTTGAAATGTTGAAAATAAACACAACTGTCCTGTTTCATTCGTTTATTCTTTTAAATAATAATAATAATAATAATGATGGATTAGATTTATTATTGCTGACGGCATTCAAAGAGTTTATACTGGATCCATTATTCATCCAGTTCTCATCACACCCTGTGATGGTAAGCTACATAAATAGCCACAGCTGCGTTTGGGCAGACTCGTGGAAACGTGACAGCCAATCCTCGGCAACGGCCTCTCCGACCACCACCGTACCATTCATCCACTAGCGATACCAACACTGATTAGGTTTAAAGGCCTTCAGTTTGGGTTGCCTCTGCATCTGGTTCTCTCCTCACAACACGTGACTCTCAGACGTAACGTTGATGTAATATAATACCTTGAAGGGAAGAGCAGTTAACAGCCTGTAAACTCTGACTCTCTGGCTTCACAGCATGCATTCAATTTAGAAATGGGGTTTCCCTCAAATAAAATATAACTAAACGAAAAACATTAATTTTACACAATTTTTACCATCCATGGGGCAACATGAGTTTCGGCCCTCAGAGCAGTGCTCCCCACAGCCCCGAAGCTGCCCGGCCCCACCGTGGTGCACGAGCTTGTGCTGATTGGGCAAACACAGAGCTCCAGTTTGCTAAAGCCACTTTACAGCAAGGAAGCAAGCAAGCAGTGATGTCACTTAAGTCAATATTAGGGTTGGATGTTCCTTACAATTTACTCCAGTTAAAAACAAAATTGTGCAGTCAGTTTCCCAGTGATAGAGCTCCACAACTTCTCTTCTGCTTTTGTCTAAACACGCAGCACAGCAAAGATCCAGAAAATACAAATCCACAGATGTTATGGTTACTTTCTAAGATCGGTAAGCACTAATTCTAGTTTGTGCACACACACATACAGAGTCCTTACCCTCCTGTGGATCAGGACACGACTCCGGTGGAGCTTCACACATCATGTGTTTTTCATTAATCAGAATTCCTCATTAGATTGAGTTTAATTCCCAGGTTAAGCAGAGAACAGAGATAACAGCTATGCTGCCACTGGTTTTTGCTTCATTTTGACCAGAGTGTTAATGTGAAGCATTCATTATCTGAGGCTTTATTATGGAGAAAATGTCATCACCAGGATATATTTTAAAAAGAGCGGCCGCTCCCACCATGTGCATCACACAAAAAAATTAGGCTAATCATCAATTATGGTCATAATCACAGCATATTTAAATATATTGTAGCATTCTGAATGGAGAAGGGTGATCCAGCTGCTGAAGCTTACAGATGGAAGATCAGCTCCGTATCTCTTCGTCTTCTTTCCACACAGAAATGGAGAACATGAACAGAAACCGCCCTCCTTAACTCGAATAAGATGCAACACTTTAATTGACAGGTTTGTGATTTCTGATAAGTTATAAATTATTATGGTGGGAGTAAATCTATTTATAGTTTGGTAGCATTGTTAATTCAAAAGCATCTTTGTTATTTTATGAAGATTTTGCTTTCTCATCTGACAGTATATTTTGGTGAAACTGCTGCTGACACTGATCTGAATCTGGATCATTATGGACATTTTTTGTCCATTTGGGCACATTTTTTTTCTCGGTCTGGGCGTCATCTTGGCTGTGTTAGTCCATATGGGACAATTCTTCTTAAAAAAAAAGTATCTTCATTAATTTTAGAATTAATCTTTTAATTTTTCTATTAGTATTTTATGTTCGGCGCTGTGGTGGAGCTAATTTTAGTGGTGAACACTACAAATCACAAATTATACAATTTATCTAGAAAATGAAACCCCAACAAAATGCATCATATTTTAAAATGGCTATTAGATTACATTTTTTTTATTTAATGTAACTTAATGGGACATTTTGGTCCTAAAAAGTGAGGACAACAACAACAAGGACATCAAATAATCAAACTCGGTTCTAAAATCCTGCAATTCTTTGCAATTTTGGTAGTTTTGAGCAGGGCTGAAGGTTTTCCAAGAAATTCATGGCAGAAAAAAGCAGAAAAGATATAAATGTGTTAAGTTTTATAGAAGTTATTTGGAATTGGACAGTTTGGCCCGTAAGGACTTCAGAGGGTAGTAAATTAAACTGAGCGTTAATACTGAGAATTTACTTTAGAAATTAAGACAGCTGTAGAGGTAAATATGGAAATCTTATTTTTGGGGGGCATTCGAGAGGGGAAGGGGGGCACCACTAAGCAGTTGTGCCTAGGGCACCCAAATGGCTAGCAGCTAAAAATGAGAGTGGAGATTGTTTTTGTCCTTTATTAAGATTTGAAATTCTTTTTTCTATTCTTTCTATTTGACCTTTGTTGCCATGGTGCTTAAAACAGAGGACAATCAAAAGCAACAAACAGGAAAGACTCCCGGCTGAAATAATTGGATTTGATGTAAGAGAGTGAAAAGAAATCAGAAACATGAGTAGTCACAAATTTTACGACCTGAGTTTGTCTTGCCCTGAGACAGCCCTGTTGTCTTTGTCATCCTTTGTTCCTATCTCCAGCAGATGAAACTTCTCATATATGCATTTCGGTCTCGGGTTCGGTGGAGACGCTTTGGACATGGTCCACATAAGGAAAGAAATGTGGTGCCGGCAATCTGAGCAGCTGCTTTGCCAAAGTGAGTGGAAGTGGGTCAGAATGCACTCTGGAGTCTTTCCACTAATGAACAGATGATAATAACAGACGTATGAATTAATAAAAATTCAAGGCTGCAATTTTCCATTATCTCAGCTTGCTGCAGGATCCAACGGGGGAAGAAGTCTGCCTTTGAGATGACAGGTTTATGTGAGCCACATACAGTAGTTTTACATCAGTGGGTCACATGCATCTTCATTTAAAGGGGATCAGTTGCTTCTCTTCTGAGGTCTCAGACATCTGTGGAACCTTGAAACTTTTAAAGGCTACACTTTAATGGCCGTGATTGCAATGTTATGCTACTGCATATTTGATGAAAACTTGGCCCTTTAATGTTCATTTCTTATTGAGCGGGGTGTTGTTTTTCCTTTGTTCAGATTGCCTCAGTGCAGTTCTAGGCAGTAGCGCCTCCTGTTGGTCTGCATCAAGGATTTTCTTTGCATGTCTGATACAGATGATGTCATGGAAAGTTTATTTGGGGATCGAAAAAAAGCACAATATGATAATCTCCTAGAGTGACGCAAGAAACATTTCCTAATCACACCAGACGGGAAAGACTGACAGAAAGCCTTAATGAGAGACCGACCTGGACTCCAGCAGGAAGTGTGTGCTTCATGAGTTCTGGATTTCCTGACAGCCAGCTGGTCCCGGCCGGGTACGTTAAAGCGATTGAAGTGAAAATGAATAAATCCCAGCTGGAAAAAGAAATGCCTAAAGCTTATTGTTTTAATGCTTGTGTGATATTAGTGGGTTTTATGGATTTTTTTCTCCCTTTTTTCCCCATTTGACTGCTTGGGCAGCTTTAATGAGCAGGAGAGCTTCTTTGCTTTTCTTGGAAATTCAAAATCTAACCCGTCTTTGTATTAGAGCCAGTAAAACTGATGTATGTCACAAAATAGAGATTGAGTGATGTACATTTATGACAAATACAGTACACTTTAAATCTTTTAAATTGAACGTTAATAACGTGCTCGATTTTTCATCTGGTTTCCATGAAGGAGTAAGGCCTTAAACATGCTGCATAGCTCTGATTGTAAATGTATCAGTTTATACATAGCCATAAACAGAAGTATACCTTTAATCGATCTTTCAACTTTCCCAGCTTCACTCCTTTCAGCACCTTTATGTGCTTCAGTGCTCTGTGGATTTGCTGTTTTTAAGGGTGAATAACATTGACTGCGAGGTGGTAAATGTTCATCACAGGTAGCTTGTTGACTATTCTTACTTGCGGGCAATACAAATGCAGGACTTCAGCTATATTTGCACCTCACTGGGTCTCAGCTTATTTGTTAAACTGGTGAATTTATTTGTCAGCCAGTTTTACTTGATTGTGTCTGCAGACTAAAGCAATGGGGTCGACGCTGCAGAGATGAGTTTATTCAACATTCATCGATCAAAGAGTCAGATCTTAATGAGGAGAGGATGCTGAGCAGTGCAGGGCTTCCCATCGAGAGGAGACACTGACCTGGTTGTAAATACGACGGCCCCTGCTGCCCACAAGGAAGCCTGTTTGGTTCAAAATAAGTCTTATTCAAAGTATTATTGGAGCAACAGATTTTCTTTCTCTTGCTTTTTGCTGTCAGTGTTTTTGTGCAGAGGTAGAGCGAGTGCATGGGGTGCTCAGCGTAGCAGCATCAAGCTCTAGAGTCTAATGACACTTTTTGTGTTGGCAGTTTAATCAGGTGTTGCGTACTGCACAGAGAGGAATGCTCAAATGAAGAAGCCGCCGCAGGGAGTGGTGAGAGTCCAATTTGCGAGGGTCCTTCTTGCGTGAATAATTTCATCTCAAAAAAGCAGGAGCAAATTAGCGAGGTTGTAATGAAACAAAGTTGTGGTGCTGCAGCAAGAAATAACCTTAACAAGCATTCAGATGACGTCTTCAGAAAAGCAAAGCATGTCTAGTTTGCTTGAAAAGACAGGGAGCAGGAATAACAAAGAGTTCACTGAGCTCACCAAAGAGAAGCTAGAAATGTGTTTGTGTGATCACTGAACCTTCATTTGATATGGAGCTTGACCTTTTCTACTGCCACATGTTGAGTCTATGCTGTAGTAAGATATTCAAATTGTGCTTTTTTGAGCCGTGCTGTAGGTCAGCCTCTATCCCGTGGTGCTCTGCCACTGGTTGAAGCTGATTTTCTATGATTTCTTCTGAGCTTATTTTAGATTTTTCTATAGCAGTATTTCTTTTGTTAGCCAGGCCGATACTGGATTCTGGGAAGGATGCCAATACCAATATGCAAAAAGCAAAAAGGCTAGATGCTGACATGATATTAACAGACTGAGATTTATTTTAATAACCAGATTCGGTATGGTAGTCTTATTAGAAAATGGGATGATTTATCTGTTTTTCAGAAATGTGATGCATACATGTGGTAAAATCTGTGATGACAGTTAAGTTTTGGACAAACTATGTTTTGACACCATTTCTATATCATATATAACATGAGGTGACTTGCTTTCTTTGATTAAATTCAATTTAAATTCAATGCATCTTCATTTATATTGCGCCAGTTCACAACAAAGTCATCTCAAGTCACTTTACAGAAACAGTCTTATTATAATCCAACTAAAACAAATCCATCATATGATTCCACATTAATCCAATTTATAATAAACCATAAGACCAATCCATAAAAATAATGACTCAAGCTATGGAAACCAACAGGTTGCATCAAATCTTCTCTTTGATTCAATCCTCCATCCTGAACTGCAGGAGGCGACAGTGGAGAGGAAATTTCCTTTTCAACAGGAAGGAAAACCTTCAGCAGCACGCAATCCAGGGATGTCTGGACCGGTTAGGGGTGGAGAGGACAGGCAAGAGGGATCAACAAGCAGCACAACTCAAAGCCAGGGGTACCTGCTGAGAAAGACTGAGATTAATATAATAATCTTCCACACACAAAAGAAGAAGCCATTCAATTCAATAATTTTTTTATTACTCATATGTTCAAATAAATTCATGTTAATGCTTTGGTATGCTTTATAGATGGAGTTAAACATTCAGTTGAGAGATTTAGACTCATTTAGTCTCCCTTTACAAAGGCACATTTCCATGTTACATCAGGTCCTGTTGGGGTGAAGAAGAGCATTTGGCTGCTCCTGCAAAGAGTTCACTCGTGGCTGGTGTTGTTGCCTATATTCTATAAAGCCAGCAACCAAAAAAGAGGAAGAATAAAAAGAAGAAAACAAAGCCAAACAATAACAGCTGTTCCTGCTTCAACCTGACAGCATACTTGCTGACTTTGTGAGTTCTGCTGCATTTCCTGATAGCAGGAACAATCCCAGCGCAGTGACAGGAAGTGACAGTGGCATAGACTGCTCTGACAGCAGTAAGTGACACTGAAAAGCAGCAGCAGTGCTAGTTTATGGTCTATCAATAATGTCATGCTCAGCGCCCATTTACTTTGGCCCGAGAAACTGGGAGACGCCCGGGTTGGATTTTTTATCGAGTTTTCCTTCAGGAGCCTTGAGAAGCTCTGGTCTGACAGATCTATTTGGCAGAGGTGAACACAGCGTCAGTAGCAGATAAGTGATGTCTCTGCACAGCCTCTGCCTTCCTGCGCTCCTTATCACTCATTCACACCCAGCCCTTTATTCCTAGACCCCCCCCTGCTTTTTTCCCTAATCTGTTTGGGATTTTGGGAATCTTTTGAACAGTTCTGACCACATGACTGTGCACTTTCCTCTGTTGTGCTTAGCCTCTCTGTTGATGTTGGTGTAGCAGTCTGATTAGCATGGGTGGTTGGAGATTGATGAAAAGGTCAGAGTTCATTGACTTCATTGACTCCAGAGTTCATGGATTTTGTTTCTCCTCTCTCTGTTGAAAAATCGATTGGATTGCCAATGCTTATGATAAATGGTTGCATTCAAGCGTGCATATAGCTCCTTAAGTAAAAAATATCTTGCTGTGAACATTAACAGTTCTAAGCCTCTACTTTTTACCATTTGGTTGCCTTAACAGCTCTGGAACTATCAGGAAAGGATATTATACTTTGTATTGCCTCTTAGTTGCAGCACACTAAATTGTTCTAGCTGTTCTGAATGAATTCAGATACTAATTGGTCATAAACTACCTGTCCAGAACTAACAAAGTCACATCCTGGATTTAACTAAGCAAATAAGTAAGAGCCTGCAACAAGTTATTTAACCTGGAGTGATGCAGTGAACAGCTTCTCATTTCTTGAAGAACTAAGTTACAATACACATCCCATGGTTGTAGAAAAGATATTAGTTTGTTGCAGAAGGGTCCGACTATTGGGATCAAACAGAGAAAACCTCTAAGGAGAGGCAGAAACGACTAAAACTTGGTTAAGAACTGTCCAACGCATTATTAAAAACTGGAAGAATAGTGGGGAACATCGTCTTCCAGGAAGAAATATAGTGGGAAAAACCTCCTGAATGATGGTGATTGGTGATCACGTTTGGTGAAAACAAATGGAATAAAAACAAGAGTAGAGCTCAGGGCTATGATTAATATTGAAAGTAAGAACATTTCTACATGAACAATGAGAAGGGAACTCAAAGGATTGGGATTGAAGAGCTGTGTAGCCATAAAAAACCCACTAATCAGTTAGGCTAACTAGATGGCTTCAGTTTGTTAAGGAGCATAAAGATTGGACTCTGGAGCAATGGAAGAAGGTCATGTGGTCTGATGAGTCCAGGTTGACCCTGTTCCAGAGTGATGGGAGCATCAGGGTAAGAAGAAAGGAGGATGAAGTGAGGCAGCCATCATGTCTAGTGTCTACTTGTAGAAGCCTGTGGGGGCAGTCTATGGTCTGGGGTTGCTGCAGTTGCTCAGGTCTAGGTTCAGGATTCATGGGGCTCAGATTGTGAGAGAGTGGTTCAGGGAGCATGAGATATCATTTTCACATATGGATTGGCCACCAAAGAGTCCAGACCCTGAACCCCATGGAGAATCTTTGAGATGTGCTGGTGGTCGGACTCTCCCAACATGAGACCTGGGAGAAAAATGAATGCAACACTGGACGGAAATAAATCTCTCAACACTGCAGAAGATAATCAAAGCTTAACGAGGTCCAACCAAATATTAGAGTGTAGCTCATTTTGGGAAGGGCTGTGTATTTGAGTTTTCAGCAGCCAAAAGATCAACCTTTAACATTTTTTATTTGAACACATCTTTGTCTGGTAAGTGTCTGGTTAACATTCATCATTTCATTCAGAAAGCAGGATTGTTTTTAATCAATTCCTCTTCCTTCATCTCTCCACTTCAGCTTGCATGTCTAAAATTTGATGATATTGCAAAGGTTAAGATAAACTATTTACTGTTGGGGGTATGTGATAAAAAATGATCTCTTTGTTGAATAAAATCTTTTCTTCAGCAAAATAACAAACGTGTGGTTTTTGAAGTGATGTTCCAATACACAGGGAGTTTATTGTTAGAGCTTTTCAAATGTGTTACCCATGACTGAATGGGCCAGTTTCATAGTGAGTCAAGAAATAAGTATAAAATGACCATAGTTTTATTGAAGCAAATGAAAACTGAGCCGTGAATTATTTTCTGTTATTTTCAACACAATAGTCACAATAATCTCTGTAAAGGCCCGGTCACACTGCCTTTCACGGGCGTATCGCGGCTGAATCACGGCCAGAAATGTCTGCCCGTGAAGCAGA
>JAOXYM010000016.1:26293495-26303821 GCA_028567055.1 Leptatherina wallacei | reverse complement strand
ATTGCTGGGATAGGCTCCAGCCCACCCGTGACCCTGAATTGGATTAACCGGTACAGAAAACTGAATGCGCCGACTTTAGAGTTGATTCTGATTTATAAAAGGAAACAGGTGTGGGACCTGCGTTCACACCTTTATAAAATACAGAAGTTTTTCTGCGCCGCATGTCCTGTTTTCCCTATGACCCTAGCATGAATGTGGAGCTGAAATGGAGACTCATCAGACCAGGCAATGTTTTTCTATCTTCTATTATCCAGTTTTGGTGAGTCTGTGTGAATTGTAGCGTCAGTCTCCTGTCTTTAGCAGGTCAGGAGGGGCACCCAGGGTGGTCTTATGCTGCTATAGCCCATCCGCTTCAAGCTTGGTCCAGACAACTGCTGCTCACTGAGTATTGTCTGTTTTTCTAACCATATGTAAATCCTAGAGATGATTGTGTGTGAAAATCCCATTAGATCAGCAGTTTCTGAAATACTCAGACCAACACCCATGGCGCGTTCAAAGTCACTTAAATCTCCTTTCTTCCTTGTTCTGATGCTCAGTTTGGACTTCATTAAGTCGTCTTGACCATATCTACATGACTAAAAGTATTGAGTTGCTGCCATGTGATTGGCTGATTATACATTTGTGTTAACATGCAGTTTAACAGGTAGAGTGGATAAAGTGGATGGTGAGTGCATAAAACTGTGAGAAAGGGAACACTTTGCCATACAATGGTAAAAATTAACAAGTGAAATTATATTCATATCATCTGTTTGGTTGTTTAATCTGTGTGTGTGTGTGTGTGTGTGTGTGTGTGTGTGTGTGTGTGTGTGTGTGTGTGTGTGTGTGTGTGTGTGTGTGAATTCCTGCTTGTTTGCAGCATTGGGAAGGATTTCTTCTCCAACTAAGGAATCCGTGCACATTTCCTGCTTCACAGCTGAGAGCTGACTTTCATTTAGATAAAATGTCTGAAAAGAGATCTGCAAACACATTTCCAGTGAACATATGTTAAAGGACCTCAGTATTGTATCAATATAATCTCTATTTAATGGTGGATGTTCCCTTTGAGATGATTTGTATTTCCATTCCTTTGTTTCTGCATCCACACTTGCTCAGTGAGAACAAGGCTGAAGCTGCAGTGAGAAAAGTGTCCAATGTTGGGATGCAAGACCTAATATGTCCCTCTGTCCTTGGTGATGATGATGTGTTTGTGGTCCTTTTAGCCTCCGGTGCTCACTTAGTTGTTTGAAGCTCATGGCTGGAATCTGGTTTAGTACCATAAAATTAAAGGTCACAGTTCTCTCCTGGAAAAATACGAATGTTCGCCTCAGGTGAAGGTGGAGAATCTATTTAAGGTGTGTTTGGATTTCTCTAGAAGGAAATAGACCATGAGATCTACTGTATGTTTGCATTACGTTCTGCTGGGATGCATTTGCCGTACTGAAGAGGGCCCATAGCCATGAGGTAAAGCTACTGTATTTTAATGTCCTAAAATAAACTATTTGAGCAATAGATGTGGCTGAAATGAGTTTTTCTTTGCAGGGAGTACAATGTTTGGAAACTTGGGGGTAGCTGAAATGAGACCCACTGCTCCTCTTCATTTAGAGGAGGCTCTTGAGGGAGGTTTGGTCACCTCCCTTTGGAGGTTGTATCAGACTGAAACAGCTGGACAGAGGTTCCGGGGCTGAGTCGCAGCTTACTGGGGAGATTGAATTTCCCAGGAGGCCTGAAAACAGTTGCAGTGTTCCCTCCTGCTTTACCCCAAGGAGCATCTGGAGGAAGCTGGTGGAGACGATGGGGGCTTGGGCATCTCTGCTCCAACTGCTATGACAGATGGTGCTATGATGGAGGTATTAATGGATTGTTGGATTTGTAGTTTCTGTGTGATTGATATCTGTGAAGGAGATGTCTCCAGCTGTATTTAAAAACTCCTTTAAATATAGTTATTTATGTTTGAAATGTTGTCAAAGGACTTTGGACGAATATGAAGAAAAGCTTTATGAACTTCACATTGAATTATTACAGTCGGTCATGGAGAAAAGTACAACAGAATGATTGAAATGACAGTGTAACAAAGGGAAATAAAATAAAATAATTTGAAAATGAAAGGTAGTAAAGGAATTGCACCCCCACACCCATGGAGAAACAATAACATGAAAATAAATAATAATTAGATAATAAAACTGAGACAGTGCAGTCCCCCATACCTAATTCCATGCATGTTACCTCACACATTAGTGTGCATGGCTGCGAGCGTGCATGCCTCTGAGAGCGTGAACTTAGTTTCATATTTGTTTTGTGTGCGTTGCTCTCCTTGGAGTGTGATGGTGGAATACAGAATGAGCAACCATTGTACCACCTCGTCCCTGGAACCCTTTAAAGAGCACATGGCTCCCCAGCTGCATGTTAATGCAATCATTATTTTAGTCTTTCTTTTGCTGATATTACTTTGACCTTCGATGCATTCCTCAGCTCATTTTTCTCTGGGGGGATGAAATTGGCTCCATAACAGCAAAGCCCCTACTTTGGCAGCTTTTCTCTGTAAGCCGAGGTTGAACAGTAGAGTGGTCGCCCATTTCAAATGAATTTAAGTGAAAATCTGAGCGAACTTGGCTGTTTTGGCAGCAAGGTGAGCACCCAGCTGAAATGTACATGCTAATAACAAGACCAACCGCAGAGAGAGTGAGGGATGCTGCTGTGTTTTGACTCGGATTCAGACTGCTGCGTAAAATTTCAGTAACGTTCACGACACATTTCATACTGAAGATCTACACACACACACTTACACACGGTTTTGTTTTTAAGATTTTCATTGTACTGTTTTTATCAGGATAGAGAAAACAGATTATAACACAGCTGGTCAGAACAGTGAAACCTTTTCATCTCTCACAAAGCAAAATTATAAAGAAGGATCAAACGAGAATCCGAAACCATCAACCTGCAAAACGACATAAGCATTATGACCTTTAAAAAGAAATCAGCTTTTCTTCCATTTTTGAACACTGCCTGTGACATCTGCAGAGAAATTCTGATTCTTTATTCAGAAACATGAACAGTCACATTGCTTCTGACCTTGTTTACTTTAATCTGTTGTCCAGTGGCAGAACCCGAGGAAGAAAATCCTTCAAGGACAGCCCAAGAGTATTTTCCGCCATAATCTTTGTGATATTTGCTCTGAACTAAAATGTTTTCCACCATTCAGTCATCGATGTACATATGACCTGAAAACAGAATGGGAACATATTGAAGGTTTTTAACCTTCACCAGCTTTTGTTGAGCATCATAATGGCTCTTTTAATTCCTTCTTTAAAGCCGCTCAAGATAATTTAGTATTTAGATCTCACAAAGACCCCACCCCCCCACCCCCTCTATTTGATCAAGAGGCACTTTGAGAAAGTTTTGCCTTCAGTCAAAGAAAAGAAAAAAGATTGTAATGTTCTCTTTTCACGAGATAAGCTGCAGAATTGAGACTGTCTGAGTCATCTCCAGTGTTTTGAGCCTTCGGCGGGCAACCTGGCAGGGCCCTCTCCCTGCATCACTGTATGCTATGTGGAGCTGGCTCCAAATCCAGTCGATGCAACAAAGCCCGTTTGAAAAGTAGTGTGTGGCTGTTGAATCTTTACCAGGCTCCCTGCAGCTGGCTCTGTTGGAGAGTGAGAATGCCTAAATAGCTTAGAATGAGCCATTGCATCCTGGAGGTGTCAACATTCACAGACAGACTGGAGGAAACTTGCAAGTGCAGTTTTCAAATGTAGACGAAAAGTGATGCTGATGTTTTTCAGCTAGAAAAGAGTATCCAGAATATTTTCAAAGAGCCCACTTGATGTCATGCCCGTGAGACACATTTTGCAACCCTACAAACCATGCTGTAATTTAAACTTAAATTGAGATCTGTGGAAATAAACGCTCACTCCTCAGTGAGACTCAGTACTTTGTCTCTAAACCTTTACTTCCACTGTAGAGACTAAATCCTCTCTGTTTGATTGGATTATTGAGATCATTGTTTTATAAAACCCAGTCTATTGGAATTCAGGTGAGTAAACGTCATTTGGCTGCAATAACGTGAAAGCATATGAGATTGATTCTAATCAAACAGCTACAAGACCACTTCTGCTTTTGATCCAATGCTGAGAGGTAATCATGTGCACCAGAGTCTTTAGTGCAAGGACCATGTACTGAAATGATGGATTGATGGGACTGTTCCATTTTGGTTAAACTGTTTATGCCTTTGAAATAGAAAAAGATGTATTAGGGAATAGACACATTTGAGATATGAATGGACTTATAAGGCAAGGCAATTTTATAGCATGTTTCATGTACAAGACAATTCAAGGTGCTTTACATAAAACATTACAAGCATTACATCGGTTTGCTGAAGAAGCTTTAAA
The DNA here is from genome assembly GCA_028567055.1 of Leptatherina wallacei. Classification (NCBI taxonomy): domain Eukaryota; kingdom Metazoa; phylum Chordata; class Actinopteri; order Atheriniformes; family Atherinidae; genus Leptatherina; species Leptatherina wallacei. The sequence continues at coordinate 26,299,457 of JAOXYM010000016.1, read as the reverse complement.
AATTATAAACCAAAAACAAACTTTTAAAATAAATAAAGTAAATTAAATAAAAACAGAAGAAAATAAGAAACCAGAGGTAATTTAAAATCAAAAACAAGAGAAAAGGAGAAAGAAAGGACGATAGATTATAAACTTGAAACCGTACAGATTTGTACTTTTAAATAAAAACTACAGTACGTAACTGCAGCTGAGGACAGGAGGGTTTTTAACTTGGATTTAAATAAACTGAGTGTTTCAGTTGATCTGAGGCTTTCTGAGAGTTTGTCCCAGACACTTGGAGTATAGAAGCTGAATGCAGCTTCTCCATGTCTGCTTCTGACTGTGGGGACTGATAAAAGACAAGATCCAGATGACCTGAGGGCTCTGGTAGGTTCAAGAGGTCACTGATGTATTTTGGTCCTAAACCATTCAGAGCTTTATAGACCAGCAATATAAATTTAAAGTCTATCCTTTTACAGACAGGCAGAAAGTGTAAAGACCTCAGAGCTGGACTGATGTGGTCTACTTTCTTGGTCTAAGTGAGGCCTCGAGCAGTAGAGTTCTGAATAAGCTGCAGGTGTCTAATTGATTTTTTTGGTAGACCTGTAAAGACGCTGTTACAATAATCAAGCTGACAAAAGATGAAAGCATGGACTAGTTTTTCCAGGTCCTGCTGAGACATCAGATCTTTTAATCTTGATATATTCTTAAGGTAATAGTAGACGGACTTTGCGATTCCCTTAAGGCTCCAAAGACAATCACATCAGTTTGTGATTCCCTTAATAGGTTTTTCAAAATTTAGGTCTGAGTCCATTACTACATCCAGATTTCTGGCCTGGTCTGTGGTTTTTAGGTCTATAGACTGAAGCTCAGTAGTGACCTTTAATCACTTCTCTTTGGCTCCAAAGGCAATCACCTCAGTTTTGTTTTTGTTCAGCTGAAAAAAGTTAAAGCTCATCCAGTCATTATTCTCCTCAATGCATTTACCAAGAGCCTGTACTGGGCCTTGGTCTCCTGGAGACGATGTAATATAAATCTGTGTTTCATCTGCATAGTGATAGTAACTAATTTTGTTTTTCTCTATGACTTGTGCCAGTGGGAGCATGTAGATGTTAAACAGAAGTGGCCCAAGGATTGAACCTTGGGGAATTCCACATGTAATTCTTGTCTGCTCAGATGTAAAGTTACCGATCGACACAAATGACTTCCTGCTCTCTAAGTATGTGTTGAACCAGTTTAGTACAGTGCCAGTGAGGCCCACCCAGGTCTCTAGTTGTTTAAGTAATATATGGTGGTAAACTGTATCAGATGCAGCACTGAGGTCCAGTAAAACTAAGACTGACATTTTTCCTCTGTCTGTATTCAAACAGGTCATTAATGACTTTGGTCAGAGCAGTTTCAGTGCTGTGGTTCTGTCTGAAACCTGACTGGAAGAGTTCATAGCAGTTGTTTTGTGTAAAAAAAGTAATTTACCTGTTAAAAAACTGCTTTTTCAATGATCTTGCTTAAAAATGGAAGATTTGAGATCAGCCTGTAGTTGTTCATTTGTGTCCTGTCTTGATTGTCCCTTTTTTAGCAGAGGCTTGAATACAGCTGTTTTCAGCGGCTCTGGCAAGATGCTCAAAATTAAAGACACATTCACAATCTGTAACAGATCTTTCTCCATAGTCTTTTAGACCTTTTTGAAAAAACCTGTGGGCAGGATGTCCAAACAGCAAGAGGAGGAGTTCAACTGATGTAAGATTTCCTCCAGATCGTTGCTGTTAATGGGATTAAACAGTGTCATGGTGCCAAATCTGATTTTCAGTGGACACTGTATATTTCCTGAACCTACTAAACCAACTGCTAGTCTGATAATCTGAATTCTGTTTGTGAAGAATTTGGCAAAGTCATTGTAGGCCTTGGTTGAGTAAAGTTCAGGTGCTACTGACACCGGAGGGTTTGTTTGCCTGTCAACTAGAAATAACTTACTTGCATTCCTCAGTTGCAACTTCTAAGAATTAAGTTTCTCTTTGTATATGTCATAATGAACCTGTAGATTTGTTTTTCTCCATCTGCGCTTGGCTTTCTGACACTCTCTTTTCTAATTTTTCACCAGTGCAAAATTTCTCCATGGAGACTTTTTCCTTCCAGAGACAACCTTCACCTATGCAGGAGCAATAGCATCCATAACATTTGACATTTCAGCATTGAAACTAGTGACAAGCTGCAATGGACTGACCCCTGATCTAAAGCGGAATTAGTAAAATGTGTTTTCCATGTAAACCTTAATTCAGAATTATTATTTCCATGTAAACCTGGAGGAGAATACTTTAATTCCAAATTATTTAATTTGGAATAATTAATTACAAATGAAAAAACATCATGTAACCGTAACCATTGAATAAAACTGCAATCCCCCCCCCCCCCCCCCCCCCCCTCTCCTCTCCTGTTCTCTCTGACGTCACTGATAAAGCTGAAGTTGGGAGGGGTTGTTTCTATGAAAACAGCTGCACTGTTATCTTGTTCTAACCAAGTTTCAGTTTAAAACAAAAACTCAAGGCTGTGCTCAGTAATAAAATCATTGATTAAAAGTGTTTTACAAAGGCTTTAGCTTTAAATTGAGACAACAGCTGGTGGCCAAATTTAACTGGAAAGAAGTGGCAAAAAGTTGTGTTAAATTACAAGAGCTTGAAATTCACACATGCCAAACAGGCGAGGCTCAGCCCCACATCACTGTGTCCTTACATACATCCAGCCAACATGATGGAATGGACATGTGACGTGTCTGCCTTTAGACACAGACAAATAAGCAATGACATTGTCTTGAGGTTTAGGAAATTGTGTTGCCTACAACTTTCAGACCAATAGTTAAAGAAGAATCATAGCTATCTCTCCATTTTTTTTTCTAATTTCTTTAGAGTGTGACCAAACTTCAGAGTTCAGAATCAGACCCAACTTGGATCTCATCACAATATTTACACTAGAGATGCACAATATTATAAGCTTTTTTTTTTTTACATCTGCATTTGCCAACAAGCCAACATGATAAAGAGTATGCAGATTACTGTATTTTAATTCTAAAACAAAGGAAACTAGATAATCTCAATTAGCTGTGCGGCTGGAAATATCATTATCAGAATCGGTTATCAGCCAAATGAGTTGTAGAATATTGGTCAAAAATTCGACATTGTGCATCGCTAATTTAGACCAATTCATCTGTGGGCTGCTCTTGGTTGCACTGGTTTTATTGTTCTGTGCTTTAGCTTTTCTATGCTGTGGACAAGACTGAAGTTAAGTTGTACAAAAATCTGACATTTTGATTCTTAGAAAAAAGAAGGTGGAATCAATTCCTCATGTTCTCTGAAGAATGTCTGACAGATGATTCGTGGATCCGTGATATATCTGTATTTTCAATTTGACCCGATGCTGTTGGCACATTGTCCATTGAATCAATGTTTTGGTAGACTGAGGTGTTGTCAGATCCCTATTTGCAATTGATAAATGTTGGGGCTTTGTCCTCTTTGCTATGAAATTCTTCTTCGTTGTCCCTTCCAGCTCAGGCTAATCTTCATCCTATCAGTATTTAATTAACACACGGTACTAATTTGTGCATTGTTAGGTTTTTTGGACCGCATGTCTGTTAACACATGCAGAGATAATGTTCACATCGTGTACTATTATTTTAAAAAGATTTTATTAGAACGACAGCTGCATCACTCCAACCATCAAACAAACACTATCTATCCTGAAAGTGTTTTTATTTATTTATTTGTTTTAAGTTCTTCTCATTCATGCAACGTGCCATCTTCATTTCTTACACACACAATGATATTTCCACATCTTAACAAGTCTTACACACACTGAAGTTCTTTAAAGTGTCCGCAATTCATCTAATTTATCTCCTGGGATGTGACTTTCTCTGAACAATTTAGTTTGGATGGATGTGGCTGTTGAGTTACTGTTACACTGTACTAGAAATCTTTAGTGTCCAGTACTATTCTTTTTCTATGCCCTCTTATTACAACAGGCAGGTTATTTGTGACTGTATAGATAAATAAATTAACTTCTACCTCACATCAACTAGCACCACCTAATTTAACATTATTTGAGCACTTTCCATAGTTTTTTTTCCCAGCACACAATGTTATGAAGTGAGTGTTGCAACCTTCAGCTGTTCATAACATCAGCATGAATCTTTCATCAAATATCCTGCTGTTATAATCCTTGTCAGTCTAAAGCTGTAATCCATCTCTGGGAGTCATCTATTTTCTGCACGGCGAAAAGTACTTGCATTATGTTTTCCTCCTCAACAGCCATTCCCACAACATCAGTGACTGTTTTTGTCAAGGAAAGACAGAGTTGTTATATATGAGGTCATTTCATTCAATCTGCTTTTCACTGAGCTATTTCAAGTATTTTCAGAAAAAATAGCCAAGCTTATCTTGCATTCTTCATCAGCTGCTATCCGAGGCAGCTTAAGAGCATTTAGTTTGAGAGAATATAAAATATTCAATAAGTAGTCATGAAGCCTCTTCAAATTCTGTCAAGTGTCAGTTCACAGTGTGCAGGATGTATCGTGAACTTCAGTGTCTTCTTCATCCAATTTCAGTTTCATGTAAATAAATGACTCCTAGGAAATATAAGAAACTATTTTATATCAGTTTATACAATGAGGAATTATTCATCAATAATTTTAAATGTTTGTAACATGTGTATTGCAGCAGGTATATCCACGAGCTTTTATGAAGATTAAATGTGTAGGCCGGTGATGTGATGGAGTCATTTAGATGTTCATCAGTCTCAATTACCATAGTTTTTTTCTGGGGGATTGATTAATACAAAAATTCATTAACTCAAATAAGCAGGGTAGTACCGATACTCTGATCATACGGGACCTTTCATGAAGGTTATTGTGCAAATAAGTCTTGATCGAATTAGTGATGTTATAGACCAGATTATTCTGTGCAGGCTTGCATGACTTTGCATACAAATCAAATGCGGTGCTCCTCATCTGTATTTTTTTTAGGAAGTTGTGATTTGATGCTGACGTTTGAGCTGAAGATTTTTGGAGAAATTCCAAACAAAACAAAATTTCTTTGCAACTGAGACAAAGTGAGTTATGTGCCATTAGATAAAATGGTGGTGTCAGCATTTCTCCTCAAGCTACTTGGTTGAATTTAAGACAAAAGTCTTCTCCAAGTCTTGGACAACAACCTACAAAGATCTGTGGCACACCTCAGGCTACATTTACATTCCTTGACATGTTTTATTTCAAATCAATACATATCATATTTGATCATTCATTAGTATTTCTGCCCATTGAAGCAATACTTATGTGAACTAGGTACCTTTTGCATCATTTGTATCACCAATAATTCAATTCAGCTTTATTTATACAGTGCCAATTCAGAACAATCCATTTTAATCCAATTATAATCCAATTAAAACAAATCCATTATATGATCCACATTGGTCTGATTTATAAGAACTGTGTATATATTGTATCTATTGTATAAACCAATTTGAAAATTACTACCTTGCAAAGGTCTACACCCAGGTTTCTGGCTCTGTTGGTGGTTTCTAACTTAGCTGTCTGAACTTGAGTGCTGACTTTTAATCTTTCTTCTCTGGCTCCAAAAACTATGATTTCAGTTTTGTCTTCAGTTAACTGAAGAAAGTTCTGACACATCCAGTCAGAACTTTAAGATAAATGATCTGTTAGAGTCTATGTGGCCTTCCAAACAGCTTTAATAAGTATTATGTAATGATATATACCCTGTTAAATATATAATAATAATAAAAAATAGATACAAAAAAAATAAAACAAGATTTTAAAAAATTATGCGATTAATCGCGAGTTAACTCAGGACACTCATGCGATTAACCCATTGGCTGCCAGCCATATTTATAGCAGAAAGCTCCATAATTCAATTCAATTCATCTTTATTTGTATAGCGCCAATTCACGACAATGTCATCTCAGGGTGCTTCACAGACAATCA
>JAOXYM010000016.1:26256954-26267042 GCA_028567055.1 Leptatherina wallacei | reverse complement strand
CTACAATGCTGGACAAGACAGGTGTAAAAAAAAAAAAAAAAAAAAAAGGAACAGCCAGTCATATTAGCAAGAAACAAAAGAGCAGAGCCAATCATATAAGTGGAAATAGGTTATGAGGCGGAACTTATTTGTTGTTGCAAACAGAGTACAGAGCCCTGATCTCTCAGTTGTGTGACAGAAAATGGTAGGAAGGGACAACTTCTGACTTACTACACACCCGTCCCTGCATCCTTACCTAATTCTACACCCTTGGAGGGGAGGACAGATTTGTTGATTCTTTTGTGGCTGTAGTATCAGAAGCAGCCTACAGACTCTGGTGTCAGAATTATTCTAAAACTTAGTAAACAAGCTTATGGAAATGTTGGAAGTTAACACAAAGCTGATTATTACTGAGCTTGAAATTTGCCCAGCTCAGTCAAATCAAGTGTGTTGGGTCAGTCGGTCCAACAAAATCTGCACAGCCGGCCCACATGCAGGCACTCTGTCTTTGGCCTTTAAGTCCCAACTGCCACCACTGAAATAGTTGTAAACATGCCTGCTCCGTGTGCATTTCACTGACGCCATGATACTGAGAAAAAAATGACATAATTACTTTGCTCTCCGAACCATTTGCAGTTTCCTATGACGAAACTGTTGCCTTTGAAAAAAAAAAGAAAAAAGAAGCAGAAAAACAAACATTTGAGCCTCTTATTTAATATTATTTGTCTTTCATCTGCTGAAATAAGACGCAGCTTGATGCTAAGACTGAACAACCAGAAAATGAACTGGAATAAAAAAAAATGTTTCTGGCTCCTGTATAACATACTTGATGATTTCTGTTTATTATAATGGATGTTTTGGGATTAACCTTTTCTTCTGTTGTGGCCAAGTAAAATAACCTAAACCTTTTCTAAATATCAACTTTACTGCCATGTTTACTTTACACTAAAATCAACCCAGTCAGGCACAAGAATGAAACCACTGACAAGCAAAGTGTCCTGTTTTACAGGGAAACTTGGACTTTTGTGTGGGAGATACTTGAACACAAACTATCCCAAACAAGTGCACTTGACAAGTCGACATCAAATGAACAAAAGGTTTGATGTATTGACCCCCCTCCCAGAGATACATATCTATGCTGTGATGACTGAGAGAGGTTTTTGCAGAATCATGGAAAACATCATGTTAAAGGAAGGATATAAACTGACATGAATGTGTTAGAGGTGTAACAACACATCAAGACATTGATTCAATGACCAAAAAGCCAATAACATTTATCCAAATAGAAAATTTTATCAAATATTGAACATTTGTAAGAGGAAATTGCAGATAAAAGGTGTGGTATGTAGCTATGATAAAGTGGGACTCTATAATAAATAACTTGTAGAAATGTTTGGTTTTACACCACATCCTAATTTAATGCATACAAACAGAAATTTATTAGTTCAAATTTCTTGATTTTCATGAACATTTTAAAGGTGAACATCGAGAATGTGGTTCAGTCTGTTTATGTTCAGACAAGGAGAAAATGAGATTCTGATGATTTAGTTGCATTTTGTGGTTTGTTATGAATAGAAGTAATTTAAGTTAAATCAGTTGTGATGTCATATTGCGATAGAATTTATGTTATCTACAAAAATTGAATTGTTATCTGTGGAATAGATAAAATATTGTATCATGATCAAACTTGTGATTTACACAAAAGAAACTTTGAACCCTATATCCTTTCTTTAGGCCTCTGCTCAAAAATGTCATCCATGATGAATTCAATTCAGCTTTATTTTTTATAGCGCCAATTCATGACAATGTCATCTCAGGGCGCTTAACAGACAATCAGTTTGATCCAATCTGTTGTCATCAGTCAGTATTCAGATAAGCAAATTCATAACAAATAACCTAGCTATGGAAACCAACAGATTGCATCGAATCTTGTCTTCGATCCAAACCCCCATCTTGAGCATGCTTGAGGATGACGGTGGGAAAGGAAAACTCCCTTTTGACAAGAAGGAAAAACCTCCGGCAGAACCCGGCTCAGTAGGGCGGCCATCTGCCTCGACCGGCTGGGGTGGAGAGGACAGAAAGAGAGACAAACAGACATGACAGCTTTTATCAAGAGAGATCTGCTGAGAAAGGAAAAATACTTTAATGATGCTGATACAGTCATATTTTTATACATGAGAGATAAGGAGCAGAGAGATGAAGAGGAAGAGCCCAGTGCATCATGGGACGTCCCTCAGCAGTCTAAGCCTATGGCAGCATAACTAAGGGGTGGCTAATCACCCCTAATCAAAAAGGAATGTTTTAAGCCTGATCTTGAAGGTAGAGAGGGTGTCTGCCTCCTGAACCCAAACATTTCCATAAGAGAAATGAATATATCACATAGCTTCAAAACCTCTATCAGATCATAGAACAATATGTAAACATTATCTCTAGAAAGATCCAACTCCAATAAAGTGAAGCAGAACAAAAATCAGAGAGGTTTTTGTTCAGGAGAGGTCTTCATTTGTGCCACCAGGCATCGGGGGTTAGGGTATACCATGAATCCAAAAATACTTTTTTTAGCTGATTCTGGAGATTGTTTAGGTTCCTCAAGAGTGCTTCAAGATTGAATCAACCAGGAGAAAAGAGAAAAAAATACAATCATTCTTTGCAATAAACCCATTTTAGTGAACAGGATTTACAAATTAATTATTCACATTTTTGGAAAATCTCTGTGTTTTTCACGCTAGAGTCAAGGCAAGGCAAGTTTATTTGTACAACACATTTCATGTACAAGACCAAAGTGCTTTACATAAAACATTAAAAGCATTACAGCGATGTGCAAAGGTAATTTAAAATCAAAAAGAAGAGAAAGAGAGAAAGAAAGGACATTAGATTAAAAACAGAGCACCATGTCCCCAACGTAACTTCAGCTGAAAGACAATTGACATCTTTGCTTCATTTTCACAATTCATTATGGCCTCCTAGCATCAGTTACAAAGTCATTACTGAATCATTTTCATCTCACCAGTCACTAACAGCCTCGGTGGAACTCACCAGGTTAAAGCATCTCAGTCTTTATGACCGTACGGGAAAGTATTCGAGTAACCAGAGAGCAAATTTGTGTTATTTGGCTTTTGTAGACAGTGATAGTCATTTTCTAATGTATTTTAGCTCTCTGTATTTTCTATTCAGACAAAGTTCTTAAAATTTTCCTCACACTTTTTCCAATGAAGTATACCTGCTGCAGTTTAAATCGTGTCAGAAAACATGTGGTTCAGACAAATTCGTCATTACATAACCATCAAATTCAGTTATGTAGATGGATTTGTGAAATATGTATTTGGATAGAATCAACAAACATTTGTTTGCAACACACACACAAGCAGACGCCTGCTTTTAGATTCAGACACAATCTTCTTAAGAGTGGGGGGGGGGATGCTGTGATCCCCAGTAACAGGGGGAGTAATGCCCAGAGGGGAATATCAGTGGCCCAGAATGAGACAGCAGAAGGTGATGTAACTCCACACACATTACTTGAGACAGTTGATTACTTCACCGCCCACGATGATGATTTACAGCATCTCAGACAATACATTCATCAGTGTTTGTTTTACACACACTGATACGCTGTGCATGAATAATCTTGATATAACCCTTTGCAGCTACACGCAAGTGGACAGTCTGCATCTTATCTATTACTCTCCACACACGCACCTTTCAGAAGATGACTCTTGAAGACTGAAAAGGTATTAGAATCCGATGAAATGGAGCGTGAACGGTGCGTTTGCCTGGCTGTCACTGACCGCCCTGCTGTTTGCAGATGAGAGCAGTCAAGCTGTGTTCACACCTTCTCTTATGAAATAGCTCTGCGACTGTGTCCTGGTTTAAGAACATGAAAACACTTTGCATTATGGTTGACTTCAAAACACCATCAGCCATGCATACAGTACCACTGGATTTGAAATGGATTCAGTTCCGTTGTATCTTGCAGATGTGATGGTTTTCATAAAAGTACATATTTGCATGATTAGTAGTGTTTCATGAGCTTCTAAGAGAGCAGTCACAAACAAAAGCTTCTCGCACTGTAAGACTACCATATATTTTATTATGTGTTTATGTCTCTTCCATATCAGACGACCAACAAGAAAACAAAATAAAGTCATATGATCAAAATGAATCCTCCTGATCTGAATGCAACCTGAAACTGAAATTTATCTACTTGACATGGCTGCATTTACCCACTTAGGGCCGGATCTATCAATTATATTGTAATAGATGTCAGACCATCTTGGCACAACACAGTCACTCACAAACCGTGCAACGCACAAAATCTTAGGTTGCAACAACAAATCACTACACACAAATTGGCACCTTGATAGATCCGGCCTTTAGTGTGAAAATAATATGTGCAATTTGTTGTGATTGGGTTCAGAATTACATTTAACTTCCCTTTAAGTTTTCCATTGTTTATTCTGTTTTAATGGGTTTTAAATGACTGAGGATGTTTGTATTTATGTCTCGATATGAGCTTAAAGTTGCATAAAATGTGTGTATTTATAGTCTTTTCTTCGTTAAGGAAAGAACAATTCTATTTGAAAACAATGAGACTTCTCACCAGAAGTAGCTTAATGGCTAACACTGGATAAACAGTCACTGCCCACTTTATCATGTCCACCTTCTAGTACCAGGTTGGTCCCCCTTTTCACTCCAAACCTACCTTCATTCCTGGTGTCATAGAACCAACAAGGTGATGGAAACATTCCTTAGAGGTTTTGCTCCATATTGACATGATAGCATCACACAGTTGCTGCACATCCATGATGAGAATCTCCCGTTCCACCACATCCCAAAGGTGAAATATTGGATTGAGATCTGGTGACTGTGGAGGCCATTGGAGTACAGTGAAGTCATTGTCATGTTGGGGATGATCTGAGCTTTGTGACATGGTGCATTATCCTGCTGGTAGTAGCCATCAGAAGATGCTCTACTGTGCTCATAAAGGCAAGGCAAGTTTATTTATATAGCACATTTTATGTACAAGACAATTCAAGGTGCTTTACACAAATCATTAGAAGCATCACAGCGGGGTGCAGAAGAAGCATTAAAGTAAAAAAAAAAAAAAGAAGAAGAAAGAAACCCTCAGAGAAGAAATTGCAAAAAAATAAAAGTTAATTCTCAGTTGGTTTCATAAAAGGCTGCAAATAGAATTTTTTTTTAACCCTGATGTAAAACTGCTGAGAGTCTCTGCAGACCTGCAGGTTTCTGGGAGTTTGTTCCACATGTGAGGAGCATAAAAACTGAATGCTGCCTCTCCGTGTTTAGTTCTGACTGATTTTAATTGCTGTGATCATTTCAATCTCTTAACAATGTAAACAAAGTTAATTCTTGAAGCTGTTCAGTATTGAAACTTGTAACTTGTAGTTTAAAACATGCGGCTGCATCACATAAAGAACTCCATCAAAGATATGCAAGCTTATCTTCCCACGGCCACCTCCCCAGAAAACTATTTAACCACAGGACATAAAAGGCTTTTCAGTGTTACGTATAAAAACTAAGAACTTGTGCCAGGAATGTCACTTCCACCCAAGGAGAACCGCATTTTATATACGACTCATTTGTGAGTAGGAAGATGATGTTTGATGGGAGAAAAATGGAGATGCATCATAAATGTTCAGAGCCATCCTGTGAGGGATGACCACTGCAGCAGAACTTGTTTTTTCTTTGTTTCTTGTCAGGGGTTTTCTTGTTTTTCCCACAACTGTACAGCTTTTTTTACAGTTTAGAGTGTCTTTGCTTTTACTCCAGTCTAAAAAACCTGCAGCTCAGGTGAAATGAAGGGTTTAAATTGCCTCATATGCAGGTACAAGTATGAGCATGTATGCTGGTCTATTATACACACAATATGCAGATGGCAGTTTTGTAAACATGCTGCAGTCAACCCTCATTGACTTTCAGCTGAATCATAAGAACATATTGGTGTAATTTAGTGTTACTCGAACTTTACTTTTAAAAAATTGCATTGCTGATGCCCTTTCCAGATAGGCCCTGTACCATCTTCCACCCAAAATGTTCATTTTAGTTGCAGGATGAATGGATTGATCATTTCATTTGTTTTAAAAGCTTTATTTAATTATAGTGTGTGAAATATCTCATCTTTTTTTTAAATCTTTGTTGTATGCGTGTTCATTGCAGGGCGATGTTGCAGATCTTCACATCTTGTCTGGGATGCCCTTTTCTTAGAATGAGCTTGGTTATGGCAACTGTAAATATGGCTGAGGCAATCAGCAGGGGCTGATACACAGTTCAGCCCATGGCGCTCTCAGACAGCAGGCAGTGCCTGTTTGCATGTTAATTGGTTTAGTCCTGCAAGGCTGAGTGTACAGACAATGCTGCTGACTTATTCGCCCATGCTGCTACACGTCACCACCTGCCTGTGCTTTTAGTTTTTTAAAAGGTCCCAAAGAGAAAATATGCATACTTACTCTAAATATGTTATGTGGTGTAATGTTTTTAGACTATATAACATATTGATTACAAAGTGCTTGTAGAAGTTTGTCCACAGCATTTGCTGAAAATACAATTTCATAAAGAGAGGTTGGGAAAGATTAATTGTAGTTCAAATGCTTCCAGTGAGTGTTTGCAAATGAATGAGCACCACCGGATTAAAAGCAACAGGGATTCAAGGAAACATGCCAGGATCAGTTCCAGCTGGATCCGGGACAGCATCAGTCTGTTTGCAGTCGCACAGAAAATGTGTTGAAATTAACCTTCAGATTTACATTGAGGTACATGCTGGGAAATTATTTTACAAAATTTGATAAAAAATCTGACTTTCAAATATTTTCAACTTTAATTATTTAGATTTGGACACAAACGATAATTATTCCCTGATGCTTGTATGATGCTTTTTTTTTGTTCATAGTCTTTTAACATGTTTGATTTATGATTAATAAATACATGCAGTCATGAGCTTGTTACCAAGCAACGGTTGCTCTGTTTGGGAGGAAGCAGACCGATGCTATTGAGAGAAAAAACAATAATTACACGTAGAATTTTGAGATAGAAATGTCAGTTTGGATTTGCTGGCACAGTCTTGAAGGTATCTCAAGGAAAACAGGTTTATATCAGCGTGATAGAGGGTATGCTTAGGTCAGACACACCCGTCACCAACGTCTGTTAAACTGGTGCCAGCATGATAACACAGCAACATGGCATTTTCTTTCTGTTATGTAACTCTCAATTTGCTTCACTTTTGGTGATATTATTTTGTATTTAAAACTTCTTCCATCATTTGGTCCATAAAATGTCAGACATAATGGGTGAGGAAAGAAACAAAAACATTTCCTCTGACTCTTGAGGTCATGTCTTTGTCCATCTTCCCGGTCACCACTTTTATTCCATTTATAATGATACAAAACAATAAAAAACTTCCCTCTGAAAGTCGGCATCCAAAACATATTTGCTGTCTCACTGGTTATTTATGCACCAGAGCCCTCCATGGATGCAGCACTGGTTCATATTTTCATAGAGGATCAACAATCCCTGATCTTGATAAGAGCTTTGAAGCTCAGTAGAAATTCAATGTTCTGTCTGGCAGAGATATGGAGCTTTTGACCCCTTTTTAACTCTTGACTGATTAGATAACATTACATTGCCTGAATGGATGATATAATCCCATTAATCAAATATGTTGTCTTATTTTCCTTTTCCCGGGAGTTTTGGAAAACAAGGATGTCCCCACACAGTTGTTGTTTGGTTGCTCAAATTTACAAAGGCACAGAAGCTCAGTACCTTTTAATTACATTGGCTGATTACCCAACAGTCTATCAGACGGGCTGTGTTTGGAGTTGGCTCATTTCACATATGAACTAGAGAAGGCAAAAGCAAATCACACAAACTGTGTTGCGGCTGTTGCTGCCAGGCTTCACGCAGAATAATTGCTGGTAATAATTTCAGTGCGGAGAAGCAGAATTGCTGTGTGTGACCACTTAGTGCACATGCTATTCAGTTTGTCTACAAACATATATTTGTAGTGATGGAAATGTTTCCTGAATGTGTTGAAGTTTGTTTAAGTTTCTTCAGTCACCCTTAAACCCTTAAAACTCCAAGGCATTTTTTGCTCCACATATTTTATTTATTTTTTTTAAAGTAAAGCATGCATATAAAACCTCAACATGCAGACAAGTTTTCAGGACAGTTGTCAGATTATGAGGCTAAAATAATGTAAAATGAATGTATCAATAGATATAGCACCTTAAAGGCCAACCAGAGCATGAAAACAGAATTTATTACTAACAGAACTTTGTCGGAAAAAGGTGTAGTGTTCTCTCCGAATGAGATGCTGGCCCAAGTGGAGGAGTTCAAGTATCTCGGGGTCTTGTTCACAAGTGAGGGAAGGATGGAGCGAGAGATCGATAGGCGGATCGGTGCGGCATCTGCAGTGATGCGGGCTCTGTATCGGTCCGTCGTGGTGAAGAAGGAGCTGAGCCAAAAGGCAAGGCTCTCGATTTACCGGTCGATCGACGTTCCAACCCTCACCAATGGTCACGAGCTCTGGGTAGTGAAGGAAAGAACGAGATCGTGAATACAAGCGGCCGAAATGAGTTTCCTTCGCAGGGTGGCTGGGCTCTCCCTTAGAGATAGGATGAGAAGCTCGGTCATCCGGGAGGGGCTCAGAGTAGAACCGCTGCTCCTCCGCATCGAGAGGAGCCAGATGAGGTGGCTCGGGCATCTGGTTAGGATGCCTCCCGGACGCCTCCCTGGGGAGGTATTCCGGGGCACGTCCCACTGGGAGGAGACCTCGGGGTAGGCCCAGGACACGCTGGAGGGATTATATATCTCGGCTGGTCTGGGAGCACCTTGGGATCCCCCCGGATGAGCTGACTGATGTGGCCGGGGAGAGGGAAGTCTGGGCTTCCCTGCTCAGGCTGCTGCCCCCGCGACCCAACCGTGGATAAGCGGAAGAGGACGGTACGGTACGGTACAGTACTTTGTAGAAATAATACACAGATCAACAGTGACCAAGCCTTCTCATCCCAACATCATTCTCTCAAGTCTTGGCTTTCAAGCGAAAAAATATTGACATTGAAACAAACACACAAAAGAAACTATTTACATATTTAAACTTTTTCCTCATTTACAGTTATTTATGCTGCTTTTTACATCCTATCCTCACAAAACCAACATCAATCCAGCTGCTTTTTGGTGACACTGCATTAAAAACATCTTCTTGGCTTTATTCCAGCCATAGAGCACCATTATCTTTCTTCTTTTCAGACACGCATAGAACTTTCTGCTCACTTGTTGATCTTTAGCTGCTCCTGATTGGATATCAACCTCAATTTAAGCTCTCGGATTTATGGGAAATTTGACAGGAAGTGGCTTCATCATGAATACAAGGTAAATATAGAGGTCTTTTAGTAACATAGTAGTGATGGTGAATTTTTTTCTTTCATTTTGTAAATTTTGTAAATAATTGTGTTATCATGGATTACACATTCTGGATTTACATTATAGAGCAGGGGTGAGCAACTTTGGTCCTCAAGGGCCTCTATCCTGCAGGTTTTAAATGTTTCCCTGCTCCAACACACCTGATGATGGTAATGAAATGGATCCAGCAGCTTGTTGCCAAGTATGCACAATGACACATTAATTGAATTAGGTCTGTTAACACAGGGAAACTTCTAAAACCTGCAGTAGGCAAGGCAAGGCATGTTTATTTGTATAGCACATTTCCTGTTAAAAACAATTCCAAGTGCTTTACATAAAACATTAAAAG
The DNA here is from genome assembly GCA_028567055.1 of Leptatherina wallacei. Lineage (NCBI taxonomy): Eukaryota > Metazoa > Chordata > Actinopteri > Atheriniformes > Atherinidae > Leptatherina > Leptatherina wallacei. The sequence continues at coordinate 26,257,303 of JAOXYM010000016.1, read as the reverse complement.
CATTACAGATAGTGTAAAGAAATCATTAAAAAGTAGTAAAAGGCAGCAACAAATAGCAAAAATCACAATGAAATCATTAATAAATGAATTATAGATTAATTTGAAAAAAAAATCACAAATTGACTTGATTAAAACTAAGATAAGTTCGACGTTACCTGCAGGTTTCATGCATAGATGCATGACAACATAAATGTTTTTAACCTGGATTTAAAAGTTTCTACATTTGGTGAAAGTTAAACTCTACTGGGAGTTTGTTCCACTTGTTTGCAGCTTAACAGCTAAAAGCTGCTTCTCCATGTTTAGTCTGGACTCTTGTCTGGACTAGCTGACCTGAGTCTTTGGATCTAAG
>JAOXYM010000016.1:26184995-26208750 GCA_028567055.1 Leptatherina wallacei | reverse complement strand
ATTTGTAGTGATGAGACTAAAATTGAGCTTTTTGGTCACAACCATAAACGTTACATTTGGAGAGGAGTCAACAAGGCCTATGATGAAAGGTCCACCATACCTACTGTGAAACATGGAGTGGAATGATGATGTTTTGGGGAGGTGTGAGAGGAAACTTGGTCAAAATTGATTGCAAGATAAATGCAGCATTTTATTGAGAATACTTGGGGAAAATGCACTCATTTGCCCGGAAGCTGCAGATGGGATGCACTTGGATGTTCCAACATGACAATGATCCAAAACACAAGGCCAAGTTGACTTGTCATTGGTTACAGCAGAATAGAGTGAAGGTTCTGGAGATATCATCTCAGTCTCCTGACCTCAATATCATTGAGCCACTCTGGGAAGGTCTCAAACATGCAGTTCATGGAAGACAGCCCCAGAATTTATAGGAACTTGAGGCTTTTTGCCAAGACAAATGGCAGCTTTACCATCTGATAAAATAAAGAGCCCCATGCACAGCTATAACAAAAGACTCCAATCTGTCACTGATGTTAAAACCTGGGGTATATAAACTTTTGATCAGGGTAATTTGGATAATTTCTGTTGCCATTATGATTTAAAATGAGTAAACTCAGTTGTTTCACAATAAATGGCTTCACCCAACCACCAACCATTATTGGAAGAAATGTTTTTGTGTTATCATTCATACTCTCTGAAAAATGACCAGAAAATCACAAATTCTGCCAGGGTATGTAAACTTTTGAGCACAACTGTATATACATACAGTATACAGCATATAAAATCAACACTTAATAGTCTACAGAACAACACGCTGCAAATTATCTGAAAAGTCACGTATATAGATTAGAAAACAACAGTGTACATGAATCAAATTAAAACTTTATGTACAAAGCACTTTTTACACAAAAGCAATGCAAAGTGCTTTACATAGTAAAAACATCTTTTAAAAAAAAAATAAACAAACCATTAAACACTCAAATATAAAATATCTTAGTTGAAGAACACACACCTGATCACACTCACACCCCCACAGCGCACATACAACCCCCCCACCAATGACCACAGAGGGTGTCACCACTGGAACCCGCAAGATCAAGGCAGGCTGGGGTCCACACCTCAGCCAGGGCTGCAGTGCAGGACCCCACCAACCACCCCTGATTTCTATTAGATGTTATTTCAGTGAAGGCAGACCCATATGTAGCTTAGATGATCAAATATCTGGACTGATATTTGAGCTGAAGTCATGATGTCACAAACAGAAACTAAAAGCTGGAAATGAACTAGATTACCTGTCGTCTCAAGTTTAATAAGTCGTCGGTTCAGGAAGACTAAAAATGAATTCAACTGTTTAGTAAATAAGTAGCAACGCAGCAAGAATCTAAAAATCATAAACTCATGTTCGGCTCTTTTATCAGTCATAGGAATGATATATCTACAGACCTTTTTCTCCTCTTCTTCTTTCCTTCCTTCATTTTCTAAGATGACCGCCTGATTGATTCTTGAACCTTTAAATGTCCATTTTAAATTAAATCAAACTTTATTTACAAAGCGCTTTTCCTGCAAAGAGCAACACAAAGTGCTTTACATAATAAAAACAACAAGTTTAAGGCCGGTACCAGAGGACCTCAGAGTTCATACTTTATCCGCCCACTCAAAGCATGCAAAAATGATAATTACTCTACAAGTATTACATGGAAGCAATGTGTGGTGTGATCGACTTTAATGAAATCAGTGAAATCCAGATCTTAATGTAAGCCAAGTTAATGTAAAGATTATGCCAGAGAAATATTATTTTCTTACAAAAGGCTAAGTTTTAGACATGAAAATTATACATTTTGAAATAAACAAAACTTTCTAACAGAGAAAAATACTTAGATTTTATATAGAACAAAATAGATTATTGCTGATTTTAGTTGGCTGTATCTACATGCCCTGGTATAAACACACAGAGAAGCAGCTGCTGCAGTATCACTCTCATATTCAATGGAAAGGGAAAAAATCTGTCCGGTTATAGCTACAGACATGTTTACTTAAAGTCTAAGAAAAGAAAAGTGTTTGAAATTAGCCTTTAAAAAAGAGCTGCGCACAGCCAAACGTAATACCATCATAGTGGCTTTAAAAGTACATTTTATAAGGATGGGCAGGTGATGCTCACCAAACAGTGATCTTTCTTATTTGGTCCCGTGATAATGGTTAGCTTGTGTAAGTCTTGGCCTGGAGGTCAGCAGCTCATATCATGAGGTAAGGTTTACCAGTCTCTCCCAGAGGTGGGATGCCAATCTTTTAAAGAACCCCGTGCCCATCCATCTTCCTGACACTTATTGTCAACAATACAGGTTTTTGAGCCTGGTTTTAAATCATTTTGCTGAATCCTTCTCACCTCAAACCTTCACAGTGCAATATCTCCCTTTGAGATATTCTTACAGAGTTGACCTCAGAAATGTATCCAGTAAAATTAGAAGACAAACACAATTAATATGCACATCCATTTGTGATTTTTGTGCATGTGATTGTTGTTTTACTTGCAAGATGGTGCCATAAATATCCAGCAGACTTTGATGCAAAGACAGGAAATTGAATCCTGCCAGCAAACTTTATCAGAGCCCAAAGCAAGCATCAGATTTTACCTGGAGACTGATGTTATGGTAATAGATATGGGGGTCCAGCCATCAGCCAGGCATCCACGCTATCGATTTTGTAGAGATATGTTCCAGGGTAATCAAAGAGCTGTGAAATCCTTACTCTGCAAGAGCTTGGAGCTTCAGGGACCACTAACAGGGATTGCTTTCTGTGGTGAAGTTGAGTAAACTGATATATCTTTTACTCCATCATACACATACTGCTGCTGGTACAAATGAAGAAGAGCTCCAGTTTACCAACTGGAAAACTGGGGTTGCAATCCAGGTCATTAGAGCTTTACTGTAAACTAAATACTACTGGATGACCACTTATGACCATACAGCATTGGTTCTAAAGTATCATTGACTCCGTCAGACTCCCATTCCAAACATATTTTGTGAAATTCTAAATAACTTCTTCTGATCAATTTGGAGCCTTTTCTTCCGTTCTCTCTTTTGTTTTTTTCTAAAATGAATATATATTTCAGTCCTTCAGACCACACTGAAGCATTTTCTCATCTAGTTAAGGGAACCTTTGACTAGAAGAATGTAGAAATTAAAGCCTTTTTTCTTAACTCACATATTTCATGGTGCAAAAGTGAAATAGTTATAACTGTACGCTGCATTATTGGGATTTTGATTAATATTATAACTGATGACTGATTCTATTATTGATTTGGTTACCATTTAATGATATTTCATTTTATTGGAATTTACTTCAAGTAATCTCCCTGTGTGATACTTTATTGAGTTGATTACAGCCAACAGTGTTGTTCCAGACAGCGTTTCAACCTTTCCCTATAAAAGGTCTCAAGTGTAAGTCCTTGGACTTTATTGCACATATTAAAACTGCGGTGTATTCAAAGAACTGCTTTTTGCTTTGCTCTGCAATATGAATGGGCATATTTGTCCATGCTTGGCTCACAGGCCAGACTCGTTTGGGTAGAAAACATCACGTTTGGCTGGGGATGGTGACAGCCAGTGACTCCTCCAATTCTTGGTGTTTTCTTACGGTGTCCTAAAGTTTCTCACTTTTTGGGATCTTGTCACTTGTTTATAAATGAAGATTTAAGAATGATGTTTTCTGTACTTTATTTAGGCATCTAATATTACTGTGGCTTTGGGATGCAAGATAACATCTCATGCATCTCTCGGAGCAGACGGGTCTTGAGCAAGTAGGAATGAGAGAGAGGATCGGTAACAAAAGGCCATTTCATGGTTTTTACATCTGCTTTTGAGAACCATTCAGGCTATGAAAACAACCTGGATGAACTGCTGCTCTAAATGTCATGAAAAAGACACCAATGATTTTGACAGGAAGAATAATCACAGTATGAATTTTTTTTTTAAGTGAAAGTTGCAGATTTTTTTATTTTTTCCAAATACTTGAGCTGACAAAAACAGTGAGTAAACAAATAAAACAATAATTCTTCTGAAATAGAAATCCTGGTTGAGAATCACCATTCGATGTATTTCTAGTTGTTTAATTCACATCTTTCTCACCAATGACTAGCATCGATGCTACTGGCAAAACAAGCACATTGTCTCCTCTCAAACAAAGAGAAATGACTACACATAGTGTTTTCTATAGATATTTGTTGTACAGTAACCTGAGAGGGGGGCAGGTGATGTCGCTGAAGAAATTAACCTACTCTGACCTCACTGTGCTCAGCTGCTGCAACTGCAGTTATTCATAATTCAAGGTCATGAAACTTGAAGGACTCTGCTTGTAGTGAGTGTGAGAAACACAAGGAAACCTATTTGAATAAAATCCTGTTGCTAGAGATGTATTTGCTCAATACCTGAATGAAAAATTAAAAATGTAGGAGAAGAAAAAAATATGAAATGAATTAGATCACCAAAAAGCAGGATTGTAGGTGGGTTCAGATTGCAGGGATATTGTGTATCCTCTACAATAACGCCCTTTGCTTTGTTGTGATGTTAGCACCTCAAAATTGTTTCCATTTTTATACTGATGATATAAAACAGTTTGAGCTTGGTGGTTACTTTATGTGAAGTCAAAAAGTGTCAGAGTATTCTCTTTGTTCTGCTGATTCACAGCTTTACCCAACATTTGGCCGCTGCCACGGCTCTCCTCTCCCTGTCCTTTTTTAAGCCTTGTTTTTGTTGGTTTGTTCAGCACAGTTCAGGCCGAGGTCCATTGAGCATGTTATTAACTGCAGAGTGACAGCTAGATACAGGGGTGCCTGAGGTTTGCATTGATTATCAATAATGAGCTGATTCTTGAATTGTAGTTAATTTCTCTACCAATGAGGCTTGGCTTTATTCCTGTCGGTCCAGATCTGTGTCTCTTCGCTTCCACAGTTCTTGCTCTGGACACCCTGAAGGCAGTCTTGACTGCTGCTTACTAATCCTTATCTTGAATACCAGAGCAAAGTCAGGCACAATCCTCATTGTGCCCTTTTAACAAATCAGCTGCGGCCAATTTTTGCGTGTGCAATTAAGTTAGCACTTGTTTTAGTACACGCAAACCTTTCGTAAATCAGGGCCTTAGTGATATAACCAGCACAGCCTACCTGAGTATTGTTGCTGACCATGTCTATCCCTTTATGAGCACAGTGGAGCATCTTCTGATGGCAGTCTCTCTTTACAAGCTCCACTGAATAGTCAAATCAGATTTGTAGCTTTCAAAAAGGCTGTGAGGTCTAAAGTGTCAAGATCCACATTCACAAGCATTCAAAGAAGCACAGCTTCTCTAGCAAGAAGCTGTCTGTGGTCACATAGAAAGACTCTTTGAGGCAGTTCTGGGTTCACATCTGAATACGTGTGTAATTGGGCCACACCGGCTCAATGAGAATTGATGGAGGTATCAGAATGTGCACTGAATGATCGGGGCTAATGGCACTAGGAGGTATGCGCTCAGGGCCCTTATTTTTATTTTATGGCCTAAGACGGGGCAGCTGGGTTAACCTCATCACGCAGGCAGGCCGTTAGTGCTTCCCATCTTTCTGCCATTGATTGCCCCCAGCATTTGGGAATGGAATCCTCTATAATATTAGCCCTAAATGCTTGTATCAATCATGTATGATCCGACGGATCTCCTGCAATTACACACGGATGCATTTTCGTCATGCATATGAAGCGCGGTCCCCGCAGCTTCTAAAAGCATTTAACCCCATAAATGTTTCTCCACCTTCATGTTAAACAACTAAAACATTAGATCATTTCAACAATATATTCACAGAGACTCAAATTTGCAGCAGCATTCCAAAGCTAAGTTGAACTGTGAGGTAGTACTTTTTCAGTAAACACATTGCATGAAACAGCAGGGGAAAGTGTCTTGCAAAAGGATTCGGTATGACTGAAGGAAAATGTGTCTCATCCCTTTTGCAACATATTACATTTTCCCACCAGTAAACAATGTCATATGTTTCATTTAGTTTATTTTGTGTGTTTCAGAGTTTTTGTGTTGTTGTCCGAGAAGTTGTTGGAAATTCATCTGGAATATCTGCAAACAGTTCCCAGGAACAAGTTTTGCTATAAGTAAAGCATAGAAAAATAAAATAACTCCCGTCAAGTCTAAAGGCTGGTTTGTACTCCCGCGGCTTCTGCGTCAGGTCGGGTCTGCATAGCTGACGCAGAGGCAGTGTGTGTTTGATGCACGTCATGTCTGAAGTTCGCGTCGAGCCTCTGCAGACCTACGCAGAGCTTACGGCGATGACAGCATAACCAACCTGATGTGGATGATGCGTGAGTATAATCCAGCTTTAAGAGATATGCTTAAATAAAGGGAAGGGAAGAAGTATTTAAATTTCACCTTTATGTTTTAGCATTTTACCCGAAACCTAATCAGTCTTCCTTATCTTCTTCATAAGAGAACCAGCTGAAACAATCCATGCATTATTAGCAAGAGATATAGTTTTATATTAACCAACAAGAATCATATCACATCACTGTTCTGCCTCTGTTGAGATTACAATAAGTAACGAGGCTAATGACACCACAGGATTCCTGGCCTGAGCATTGTTTCTCAGTGACAGTATTAGTGGTTTGATTTCCAATGTTGCCCTCACTTCACAGCAAACAGTTTCCTTTTTTTTTGTCTGTGTTGGATTATTTGACTTTTATTCTGATTCCAGCTTGCTGTGCAGATGCATAATTATTTGGTGTAGAAGCAGAAAATCTAAAAGCAAATCAACCTTTTCTGTTTTAGTGTGAGCCAATGCACTGATGCTTGGAACTGAGCTTCCTTAATGAGTTGCATGATGAGGTTATCTGGCTACAAATTGTTACCACAAAGTAATGATTTATTATCCATTTTTAAGTCTGTTTATCTATACCAGGAATTGAGATCTTAAAGTTCCACAGTGTAGTCGTCCGATCAGTTGGTTTGGAGAAATGCTGATATAGGAGACATTTTATATTCATAACTAAACCGCATGGGACGGCTGTGGCTCAGCTGATAGAATGGTCATCTTCAATCATAAGGTCAATGATGCAGTCCTATTTAGGAAAGAAATTTGATAATTCCATCCAACAATTCTTTGCAGCCTTAACATCCTAAGGGGGCCACTAATGACAAAGCCTCATGACGGCGTGTATACGGTGTGAATATGAGCACAGTGTAGTGAATGTGAGTAGCCTCTGAAATGTTTAACTTTTCTGCCTTTTTCTTTCCTTTTTTGGATCATAAACCTTGATCATAAAGTCACTATTTTATCCATATATTCACATACTAATATGATGTATAGTGTCTGATCAACAGTTTGGTCGGATTTTCATCAGATGAAGAATCTGAAACTCCGATAGAATATTTCGTGAATATTTTAGTGAGGCAGACCTTCATCACAGCTCCGTGACACTGTGGACTTATTCTCATGGCAGAGCAGGCATCTTGATCCTGTGATGTTTTCAAATCAGGTCAAGGAAAAGATCTTTGGAAAAGTTGATGGGAGCTTCAGTATTCAACCGTACCCTCTAACTCCTGTACTGCTCCTGATATGTTCATCGGTATATGATTGTAGAGAAAAAGCCCTCAGTCGGTTGTAACGTCAGCACAGATTAATATTAATAAAAATATTAATATCAATATTAATATTTATATCAATATTAAGGAGCCTCAGAGCACCACCTGCTCTTTGATATGGAAGCAAGGAAAACCATTGAATCCTGACCCTTACATCAATTGAATATATCAATCAAATACATTAATCAGTCTCAGGACGCTTGTCACGAGTTCTCGCTTGAATGGACTTTCCATGATACACCAGAAAAACCACAAACGAGGAGTAGTTAGATAAATCAAATTGTAGCAAAAATCAACCAACATGAACAACAGAGGTTTAAGCTTAGTTAGAACACACAAATAAGTCATGGTAAAGCAAAGCTTAAAGGGCACAAGATAAAAGGAGCAATACCTGAAATAAAACTAAATTGATTAAACATTGTCTAAATATGAAGAGTTACTAGGAATGATAAACATGTTTGAATATTATTTGGTCAAATGAAATAATAAAATATCTTTTCCAGGTCTCATCTAGAGAAGACCTATAAATTGAAGAAATATTCATCTAATTCTTTAATCTCACCTTTATTGATCTGAGAACATAAATCATGTCAAAGAAGGTCTGATACTAGAAGTTATTATCATTTCACTTCCAATTCCCAAATTCTTTCAAACACAGGAATGTTGGCTCTACGTCTTTGTTCGAGACTCAGGAAGGTTTTGACATACATCTCTGTCATTTCCTGAGGGGAAAGAAAAACTGAAAGGAGATCCTACAATCATTTAGCAGACGCTTTTGTCCAAAGCGACTTACAACTGAAAGTGACAACAACACAAACAAGAATTCAAACAAGAGGGGACATCGTGATTAAGTGCTAGTGAAACTGCTGAGTCCAGTTGGACTTCTCTCCCCTCCCTACAATCATCCCTTGTTTAATTACGTTATCTCAATTTCATTACACAACCTCGCCATTTTGGGCGTAAGTGTTATTCAGTGCTGAGTTAATCTAAGTGTGGAAATGCTCCTTGAACAGCTGAGTCTTTAGCATGCTCTTAAAAGTAGATAAGAATAGATTACAATAGAATTGATATCAGTTGGTTTAGTTCAGAGGAGGGAAAAAGGTAAAGTTCTGCTTGAGTCTTCTTTTGGAATGCCGACCATCATAAATACCAAGGGTGGTTGATCCAGTAGAGGCAAGCTAGGTTAGTCTGGTTCTCATATTTGTTAATTATTCCTAAAAGATGTGTTTTCAGTCACTCCTTAATTGCTTGCAACCAGTTAAACAAAGAAAGGAAGAGCTAATCCATGATGTCTGTTCCACTACCACGGTGAGATGGAAGTCCATAAAACTCCACAGCAGAATTTCCTGTGGTGTGTGGCTCTTATCTGGGTCTTGCAGGGGAATACGCTTCATGGTGTATGGAGATCATTTGACCGGTGGGTAGGCATTCAGCTACATTGATGGGTTCCCTTACTGTAAGGTGCTCGACAAGGTTTAAAAGATGCTTAAGATACAGCTTGCAGATCGCTTCCCCCTCCCTCTCTGCTGTGCACCAGCTCTGCATCTGCAGCCTCTCCCTGCACAGGCATTTTGCTTGCAAAAGTAATAACAATGGCAACTTTAAAGCAATTCTGACTAAATACTTTGAAAAAAGAGCCGTAAGTAGCTGTTTTTTGTTTTGTTTTGTTTTTTCAGATTTTTCTCATGCGTTACCATCACAGCAAAAAATTTTCAGCAAATATGATCAAGAAAGTCTTAATTCAAGTTACAAAGTTACTCTTCAAGAAAATGAGTCACCATTTTCTGTCGAGTCCGGACTTTTTCCTTTACACTGTAGAGCATGTATTTCTTACATTATAAATTCTGCAGAATCACCACATTAGCTATGTAATCAGCTTTGCATTTCTTGACAGTTTTAATAACGACAGGCCATATAATTAAGTTGGAAAACACTCCTCTCAATGAGCCCATATGGAATAAGAAGTGCGTACCCATAAGGACTTTCATAAGCTGCTTACAACAATGGATTTTGTTTGCATTGCAGATGAGACGGCCTTCAGGGAGATAAATTTAATGAACATGTAGGTCATTTTTGATATGCTGTATACAAAAGCATTAACGGTTCAGTTTGCCACTCAAACTCAAGCTAAGATGATTGTGCTGTTTTTAGGTGAAGGAGGCCTGCATGAGGGTTAAGTACTTTAATAACATAACAGGGAGCGATTGTGGGTAAACAATGAGGCAGTTTAAAGACGGGCACTTGCATTTGTGCAAATGTTAATGAAGCATTAGGACCTCATCCAAAGCTGTCATTACAGAGCAACAGAGGCTGGTCGGAAGAAGCTATTAACATGCAGCATTGTATAGAAAAATCAGATGCTTGAAGTTACACTTGAGATTTTTTTTTTTTCAGCTCCAGTCATTTTTCAGGTTCTATTTTTTATAAGGCCAACATGGCACTTTATAAATTTGTATTATGAATTTGTATGTCTTTGATTTAACTTTCTAAAAACCATTTAGGGTCAATACAGATCAATACCTCCAGGCCAAACACATCTGTTTATTATATTATTGATGATCAGAAGAGATGAGCCTCTCTGAGGCGCCTGTCATTTGGCCATAAACGTGAAATAATTGCAGCTGATTGAAGAAGTCTTTGTTAGTGGGTGGTCCTCAGATCAATACTGTGGTTGACTGTAATGGTTTTAGTGGGCCAACACAGGTTATCTGGCCAATATGGCTCTCTTGGGAAGACCCTTCCAGGCTCCCTTTGTTTCTACTCTCCCTTTTTACTTTTAAGCCCCCACCCTTTACCACGTCACCTCCCCTCGTTATGAAGCCCAGGGCAGTTAGAAAGCACTACTGTTCATGCCCCCTCTTCCCTCTGCTCCATCCTTGCTCCCTAATGCACATCCCCAGACAAGACCATAATTAAAATTTCAGGGCAAAATTCAACCCTCCTTTATTATTTAAAACACCAAAGTTGCTGCATCTCAGGGGCAAGTGGAAACAATAGAGGGTGTGGCTCTATTTCTTATGCAAGTAAATGATTAGACAAGCTTAAAGAAAAAAAAAACAATCTACAAGTCTAAAAATCAACAGGTCCTCCTCTAGTTTTAAACTTATTTCTAGAATGACATAATTAATTTCCTCACATGTTCAGAGCAGGCAAAGATAGAAGAAGAAATGATAAGAAATGTCTGGCTTAAGGAAGCACATGGAGGGATTCAGTCGTAATTCAGATTTTTCCCTTTTTGCAAAGCAACAAAATGTTTAATTCCCTCATGTACAGTCTTTACTCAGAATTTGGGAAAAAATTATAGAGGCAAAAAGTGAAAATAATCAAATAGCCCATAATGTATTTTGAGAGCCTTCGCCCAAGTTATCGATCAGCAGCTGTTGCCTGTGCAGTCAGAAATGGTTCATATTGTTTTCATTTATTTTGATTGTCGGCCAAAAACCTGAAATCTCTGTTTCCTGCTTTCTTTATTTCTGCAAGTTTAAATGAACATTAGGTATCTTGGGGGGGAAAACACAGATCCATGTTTTTCTTTATTTCTCTGGCAGAAAACAGAAATATCTGTTTGTTGTTTTTGGAAATCTCTGCATTTTCTCTCCAGCCGGGAAAGATGTGCTCATGCATACAGTACATCACAAATCATGTTAGAGGGTCATCAGCAGCATCCTCCTGCTGGATGTGCTGTGTAAAGCAGTTGGCATGTTACACTGTATGAGCATATCGCTTCATCACTAAGCAGGGCCCCTTATGCCTGATTTTCTGTAAAGAGTAATATTACCTCAGAACATCTATCCTGAATCACCCCCTGACATTTTATTGAATCACAACTGAATGCACATAAGCTGTAGCTGTAGAGTAAGATTGTAGGGACGGAGATGAAAACACCTGCAACCTGCAGCCATTTTTTGTGGTTTGGTTTTAAAAAGGCAACTATTAAAAGAAAACCTGTAAGATGAGGACATGGACGAGCTAAAGTAGCTGCAGCTGGAGTGCGGAATGTAAAGGCTGTGTGGCTCCCACTTACCCTCCAGTCTCTGACTTTTCCCCTTCATGTGAGAGGCCATCCATGCTGTAGGTTCTGGCTGAAGTAGGTCATTACACCTCATTACACTCTGTTGGTCCTGCACAGATCATCTGGAGCGACAAATTGCAGGTTTGGACTAATATCATACATTTGCAATTCATTATAAGGGAATTAGTTCTCAGCTGGCTGTGGTTTGATTTGCTGTTATTTGGCTGTTTAGTACATGTTTACACCAAACAGATTATTGTTTTTTTTAGTGAAAGACCTGACATCTGAGCAATAAACCTTTTTTGTTGTTTATCCTCAGTTTAAGGAAAGCTAATGCATTTTTATAAAAGATAGACAGCAATTTAGCACAATGAATGGCAACTACTACAAGCAGAGATTAAAAAAGGACTCTGACTCATCATTTTGGATCTGTAGACCATGTGACTGTTCCAAGATTAATACTTTAGTAAATCCAAACTAGTGTCTCCAGGATTCAGGGATGGGTGCCAGCTTGTCAGTGTATGAAAGCAGGATGGAGAAAGGGTGGAAACAATTCAGCACAATTGGATGTACGGAAATCCATTCCATTCCATTTATTAGCAATAATGGATATAATTGAAAAACACTGTGTGTTTGGGTTGTGTGGTCATACATATTAGCATGTCCTGATCATACTGTGAGGTAAGAATTGAAAGTTGTATTCAGGGAATTAACTACTGTTCTTTGTAAGCTGTTCTTGGTTTATTTTTAGATTTATAGAGCGTTTTCTGGACACTCAAAGTGCCTTACATTGTATCCAATTATTCATTCCCACCCCGGGTTAGCTGGTTTACATCAAGTTTACCAAAAAGCCAGAAGGAAATTTTGGCTTCCTGAGTTATATGTTGGTATAACTTTGTGTGTGATTGTAGAAGAAGAAACTTATGAAAAGTGATATGTGTCTTTATGGAGTGTGTAGTTTTCAACACGGAGAGTTGTTCCATGTACAAAATGTGAAAAAAGAAGAAAGTTTTACTGTGATTCTACAGACTTACATAAGCAAATGAAAATAAAGTTTTGTCTAAAAGAGTTCAGGCTGTGTAAAAGAATGAGACTCCTCAAACCAAATATTGACTTTCAAGGTCATTAAAACTCTCTGAACCCGCTTTGTCCCTTATGTGCTGTATTTCAACTCATGTTTGCACTTTTCAATAAATCACTGCATGTTTCCTCTTTCACTGGCAATTTATAAAGACATGAGTGGTGGGAATGAAACAATACGTCCATCTGCATACATACATCAATTCAATGATTGACAATCCAATAGCATCAATCCAAACTAAGATTATTGATAAATCATGGATCAAGTGATTAATGATTCTTCTGCATTCTTCAGAAATAATTGTGGAATTGTTTCCTTTTTCTTTATTCTAACAACCAAGATGTCTGTCTTATTTGAAGAGGTTTTATTATGAGTCTTGTTTTTTTGTTCTTCATTTAATATCTTGCCATCTCTTCTTAACCTCATCTGGTGTTCTTTCGACTCATTTTCATTTTTGGCAAATACCCTCCCATTGCAGTCCTTCTGTCACATAAAGATATCACTTCCATCTTATCAACACACATTCCTCCAATGTCAACTTTGTGTTCACACTTTGAAATGAACGGAGACATTTCCAGTAACCGGTGCATTTAGTGTGTGACACCTCCAAAGGAGGACTCCTGTTGTGGGGCTTTTTCAGTCATTTTCATACCTGACAAACACTTTCACCAGCACTCGTGCCACCATCAGTCTTGTTAGCTTTAAGCACATTGCCCACTGATTGCACTAATCCAATCAGATAGATCAGGTGTGCCAGCTGTCACACCAAGACACTTGGCAGTAACACCGGAGAGGAGCAGGCTGTGGAACAGCCGGTGAGCAGCCATGCAGACCGGATGTGTCCTGTTAAATAATCCATTACGACTTTTTCCTTTTTCTTTTTTTTATTTCCCCATCTAACCTCACTCACTTCTTTAGATGCATCAGGGTCCCCCTGCCCCCCCCCTTCTCTGTCCTCTTTTTTATTTACAGTATCCCCCCCCCCCCCTGTCTTGCTGCCTTGTACAAGAAAACAACATGACCACATGGAATCAGAAGTGGCAGATCTGGAGCCACCAAGATGCCCACTGCAGCGCTTTCATGCTGTTATGTCTGCCTGTTGTTTCTGTGTCCTCAAAAAAGAGGCAAATTTCACCGTTGAATGCTTTGATTAAGGCCCGCCCCCAGCTAACTGTATTGTGTTTAAGGATGGGATTATGTCACCACACAAAGAGAATATGGACTCGTACTACAAAAGGATCAAAACCACATTTGCTCCAGTTACTGTACAACAGCATATGGCCATTGACTATTTCTTTTGTTTTGTTTTTGTTTCCTCTGGAGAATCTCCCCCTCATTTTAGATGTATTTGTTTTAAAGCAGAAATAGGTACTTTGGAGATTCATGACAGTGATTAATCCACTAATAAGATGTGTGATTTTTGAGTTAGAATGTTAATGTACATCATACACTCAAGGCCGAAGAAAAGTCGCCACCTGGATTTAACTAAGCAAATAGTGGCAGAGCCTCCTGTTGGATAATTACTGATTATATTTCAGCTTCAACAAGTTACTTAACCATAACTGATATAATGAGAAGCATCTAATTTTTTTAAACAACCATGTTAGAAGACACATCCCGTGGTAAAGATGTTAGTCTGTTTCGGAAAGGTCGAATCAGTGGCATCAAGCAGAGAAAACTGTTACTAAAACTCGGTTCAAAACTGTTAAACGCATTATTAAAAACTGGAAGGATTGTGGGGAACATCATCTTCCAGGAAGAAATGTGGTCGGAAAAATATCATGAATAATTTTGATCGGGGATCACTTAAATGTTTGGTGAAATCAGATGGAAGAAAAACAACAGTAGAGCTCAGGGCTATGTTTAATCGCGAAAGTAAGAACATTTCCACACAAACAATGTGAAGGAAACTCAAGAGATTGGGACTGAACAGCTGTGTAGCCTTAAGAAAACCACTAATCAGTGAGGCTAACCAGAGAAAAAAGGCTTCAGTATGCTAGGGAACATAAAGATTGGACTCTGGAGCAATGGAAAAAGGTCATGAGGTCTGATGAGTCCAGACTGACGCTGTTCCAGAGTGATGGGAACATCAGGGTAAGAAGAAAGGAGGATGAAGTGATGCCTGTCTAGTGTCTACTGTACAAGCCTGTGGGGGCAGTCTATGATGGGGTTGCTGCAGTTGCTCAGGAGAGGTTCGGGGAGCACAAGACATCATTTTCACACATGGATTGGCCACCACAGGGTCCAGACCTGAACCCCATGGAGAATCTTTGGGATGTGCTGGAAGTTGGACTCAAGATGTTGGTGATAAATTAATGCAACACTGGATGGAAATAAATGTGACAGTGCAGAAGCTTCTAGAAACAATGCCACAGAGAATGCTGTCGTAATTCAAATTAAAAGGGGTCCAACAAAATATTGGAGTGTGACCTTATTTTGGTGGGGACTTTTTTTGACCAGGCAGTGTATTTCCTTGAGGCAAATTGGCTTGGTGGATGAAGTCATTCTGTGTATAAAAATGCCTGTTATCTCTGCCACCCAGATGGAAAGTGCACTCAGGTTTGATCCTGAATGTTGCTACAGGCAGTATGACTGTGTGACCACTTTGCTCTTCCCAATGCCTAAAACACCATCATTCAGGTTTTCCTTCGTTGCCACTGAACTGTGGTCTCTTGAACTCAGGATGACATAATTTCTCTTCGGATCAGACGCTTTGATAGATACTGTGTTGGACAGATAGATGGTATGGGGGTTGAAAAGAAGAGAGCCGTTCCTGAATGAGGACAAAATGAATAAAACAAACTAACAAACAAAAATGGGACAGGGAGTGTGTTTGCCTTCAGGCGCACCGTGACTCTACCTCCCGCTTGCCACACTATACTTTCTGTATTACCCCAAAAAGGTGAAACATCCAAGGACATCTAAATGGAGGTCATGATGTGTTATGCTTGTGTTATTTTCGTGTGCATGTGTGGATGACAGAGAGCTTTCCTAATATATAAAGCTGTTCATATATATATATATATATATATATATCATCCTCAACATTATTCATACCCTTCTATTAAAAAAAATGCAAAATTCTCAATAGTAAAGCAAATAACTGGAGACTCTAAAAAGTAATTATAAATAAATAAATAAATAATTTTGTTAAATAGATCATAAAAAACAAACAAACAATACGGTCCTGGACAAATGAGTGCACTTTGCTGATGAGCAGTGGGCCAAAATACCTGTCAACAGGTGCAGAAGTCTGATTGGAGTTATAGAAAACACTTGATTACAGTGATCGCCTCAAAGGACTGTTCAACAAAATCTTAGTTTATGAGTGACATAATGTATATTAGTTTATTCATAATTTTTTGGTCAATTTTTTTAGATTTTTCTATTTAACAACAATTCAAAAACAATGTCACGATTTTCATAATTTTTTTATTTATTATTACTTTAGTTAATTTCAGCTTATTTCAGCGACAACTGCTTTTTTCCATCTTTAAAAGGAGTGTTTGAATAATTTTTGTATGTATGTATATATATATATATATATATATGTGTCTCCTCACCCTTGCATAATGTGCACTGACCGGATAAGGATGCTGTTAGTCTGACTGTCAGAGAAGCTAAGGTCTGAACCATCAATTAAAGCCATGGATGTGAGGACAACCGTATACATGCATATATATATGTATATATATATATATATATACATATATATATATATACAGTTCTATGGATAACTGATTAATGAGAAATAGAGAAAACAGCCTGCACGTCGGTTTTTGTCAAGCACTCTTCCAGGTCAGTCTAATGCAGGCGGAGTGATTCTTTTTTTTTTTTTTTTGGTGACCGCACTCTGAGTTGTTCAGGTTGTCCTGGATCTTCAGCTGGGAAAGCATGTCCCTTATCCTCGGCCCTGTGTTAATGGCCCACCCTCAGGGCCCCGAGCCGCAGTCTGAGACGCGGGATGAGTGAGCAGCCAACTTCAGAGAAGAGACTGATGTAAATGTGAAGAAATAGGCTTCTATGGATGAGAGAACAGAAAAGATAAAGAAGTGGAGCTATAAAAAACCAAGGTTTGGGCGAGGGATTGTGGGAGGGATGTGGAAGGGGCCGGCCAGGCGCCTTCTTCTACCTCATGGGAAATCAGCAACTCAACCCTTGTGAGTAAACTAGAGGGCTGCTCCAACTTGTCAAAGGAAGATCACTAAACTTATTTGATGATGTGTTAGATGAAGACATGACGTCCCACTTGGTTGGTGTGTGATGTCTTATCCTCTGCTTTTGTTTTCAACTGAAAAATGTGTGCAGCCTCTGTAGGCCTTTGTGTGTGGCAGCAAACTGTGTGAAATGAGGATTTGATGTTACTTACAGCAGTGGATTCTATCTTGGAGTGTGTGTTTAAATGTGTGGCAGCACCTGTGGCAGGTGACTAATCAGACCCAAGGGAATGTGTTAATGTAATAAGTATCGTGTCTTAACTGAACACTTACATGGATGGTCACCAATCTATGCAGTAAAATATTTACCTGGAACACCTGATGGCATTGCACACATCCGTACTGTATTGAAATTAATGAGCTGGCGTGTTTTTGCACTGCAAAAAAAGTGTTTCCATTTCCTCTCCATTGAACTCGTAGTAAAATCTACATCCCATCTGTTTCACTAAGCACAATTTTTAATTGAACACCTGTTATTATTTTTAACCAAGACGCAGTTTTTATTCTCACTCAGTTTCTGTTCAAAGACAATTCAACATCACGCCGTTTTCTGCTGTGACCCCGACTACTGCACATCTGATCAGACAGCTGTCAAATATTAATGAGCAGCTCTTCAATTGTAAAATATTTCTTTAATGCTTCATCAGTTACGAAAAATATGAGAAGTAGAAAAACATTACAAACACTCACCAGTCCCTTCATCAGGTCTACCTCTTCAGTTGGACTTGCTAGCCCAGTTAACATCTATTGTTATTACTGGATTGGCTCTGAAAATAAAGAGAACCCAGTGTGTTTTTCTAGCTGTTATCAATGAAAAAGTGTAAGTCAGTAAGGTGAGTCTGAAAGATTTGATGCAGACAATTTAAGCATTTAACAGTTTATTTAGGAAGAGAGGACAAAAATGAGAATGGATTAAATGGCAATGGATAAGCCAAACCTGTCTGACCCTCAAAAATCACGGCTTCTATTACTATATTCCAGCAATTTACATAATTAAAATGATGTTTATGCCCATCAGAGAGGGCATGGAGATACTGAGACAGTAAAGGTCAAGCAGATGTATGGAGAAACAGAATGAACATATTCAGAGATAGAAGAAGCAACTATGGGTTTGATTTAGGAACCAAAGCCACAGAGCTCAGACGACTCTGAACAGCTGCCCAAAAGATAGATTTGGTTCACAGAACAGAACATTTCTGCCCTTTTCATAGCAATATTTAAGGTGAAGACAGCCCAGATAAGTTTGGAGTTTATAAGGAGTAAATAAAGAGTTTGATCCTTTTTTACATTTCCATCAGGTAAGATTTCCCCGTTAGCTATATATTCTCAGGTTATTTTAATGTATTATACATTAAAGTAAAAGTACACAGTGAAATCATATCATGTTTGAATCAATGTACCGAGCAGCAGTTGGTGTAATTAACTTTTTGAGCAGCAGTTGGTGTAATTAACTTTTTTTTAGACCTGCAACAGGCTTGTCTGTAGCATGGCGGTTAGTTCCCTCACAGCAAGGTTTCTGGTTGAATCTTAGCTGAAGCCTTTTGATGTGGCGTTGCATGTTGTCCCTGAGCATGCATGACTTCCTCCCACTGGTCAAAAAAATGCATGCTAATTGGTGATTCTATAAGTGTAAGGGAACTCTTCAATAGGATAAAGCAAGTATCGGAAATGTATTGATGAACAAACCTGCAGGTTATCTAGTAGAAAATGGAATTATATATGCAGCTGTTCTATTCAAACATTTAGCATTTATATCATTATATCCAGAAGAACTCAGCAGGAGCATGAGGTCATGGAAACTTCCCCCATGCTCCACACAGCTTTGTGCCTAACCCCCCCCCCCCCCAACATTACAGTACCTGAAGATCGTTACAATAACTGCTCTTCAACTTTGCTTTTAACTCATCACCGTCATGATGTCTCCTCCCAAGAGCAAAGCCTCCTCTGTCTATAAATCCTAGAAATGTCTCTGTGCTGCAGCATGTCATGAAAACCTACTTCATATTGTTTTTTTGTCTGGAACAGTAGTCATTGCTTAATTATTTTATTGTGTACTTTGGATGTAGTCTAACTGTATTGTTAATTTGGCAAAACTTGAATGACTCGAAAAGCTCCTCACTCGTGCTGGATGGTAGTGCATTGAAGTGTAAAATGTTGGAGCGTGATCTGAATGCAATGAATGGAAAAAACTAAATAGTAACTCTTACACCTTGAACTGAGAAGACATTTCTACCAATAATTGCATGTTCTTATACTATTTTGAAATTAACCTGAATGATTCCAGATTTCTTTTATATTGATAACTGATGTGCATAACTCAGATTGCCAACATTCTTACAGTCTTGAGATATGACAAATGTTACTATTTGTTGACATTGTGAAAATTGTTTCTGAATTGTCTTGGCTTAATATAAGCTTTCTTTCCCTCTTTTTTTTTACACATATAAAATTGTGATTTTTTATTTTTTTTTAATACAAAATAACACATAAAACCATCTTGTGAAGTTTGGAACATTTAGCTGGCTTACTTCTGAAGAAAAAGCTTTCTTAATACTGAAAAAAAGCTGAATAACAGTCACTGTTTGCAAAGCATTTCTGAAGAGAACCATAGGAGCTGCTACTGAACAGCAAATTAATAGTGATAACTAGTTATTATTATGTATTATTGCTGCTTAGCTGTAAAATCATCACCTACCTACTTAATCTTACAATGCACTGCTCCTACTAACTGAATTTTACACTGAGGGGAAAAAGGAACTCTTTTCACCCATTCTGAAGATAATACACAATATGAACATGTTATCCAAAACTCAGTTATTTAGTGCATATTCAGTACACATATTTCAACAAATGCATATGTTCTACCGGTCTGTTTTGGAAAGTTCAGTCTGATCTGCAGCATCTGTTGGGCAGCAGAACCAGAGCCAGAGAATGAAAGAAACTGAGCAAACTGGGGACCGATCTGGAGCTCCTGGAGCTGAGAAGAATGCTGCACAAGGTGCTGAACATGATGGACAATTCTTCACATCCTCTACACACCACAGTGAAGAAACAACAAAGTGTGTTCACTTAGAGGCTTATTCAGGTCCACTGTAACAGAAAGGTACAGGAGGTCATTCCTGCCAGCAGCCTTCGCCCTCCAGAACAAGACTTTGGCAGATGATTATTATTTCTTTTAAAGAAAAGCATACAACATTAAAATATCTTTTATTCATTTTCATTCATTCACTTAGATAAAATTCTGTGTTCATGGGGGATTTTTTTTCTGGTGTTGTAACCAGAGCCCTCAAACATCTTTTATGGAAATAAAAGCCTTTTTAGCCTTCTGCCCACTCGCCATCACAAGCTGCTTGAAACACACACAAAAAATACAGTTTCAATCTCAGCGTTAACACTCTTTCAGTCCACAAAATCAAGACCTAGAAAGTGAGGACCTCTTAAGAAAGAGCAAATTTAGATACTGGCCTGAAGGTGTGATGATGGTGAAGAGCAGGTGATGAGGCTGTTGGACCCACTTTATGGAGACTTCCTCAGGATGACTGTCGGTAGAATAACGGACTAGCTGATCTCCACCAGATAAATGAGGTCTTCGTGACAATCAACTAAGAGGAAAAGTCCCACAAGACAGTTCATACATAATATAAAGTGGCTACAGAAGGCAGAAAAATACCCCGTACTAGATTTGACATTTTTGTTTGTTGTTAAACTGCCACAGTTTCCTCAAACGAGAGAGACTATGCCTCAGTGATGAGACAGTGGTGATGATCCAGAATACATCCAGTCTCAGAGGAAATCTTTATGAGCATTGACATGGAACCATTCGATCTTTAGTTAAAGTCAGAAATGACTCCAGGTTGAGGCCTTATTTACTTATAACCAAGCAAAATATCACAAACTTTAAGTGGCCATTAGGGAAGCAGCTCTCACTTTTGTTGAATGTTTTCCAGGCACAATGATGTTTCAGCCATGCATGGCAAAAGGAAGCTCTCTCCAAATGGTAAAGTAGGACAACATCTGGTGCATAAAACAAGCAGTCACACCAGGCCTTGTAGTCCCACAATTAACTTTTTTCCCCATCCTTCTCCCTCCAAAACCATGTAAAGTGAGGCATCATTCTTCCCTAATTGCCTGTCACACAGCCACAGGGCTGTATGTATGTGGTCTTTTGTGATATTTTTTTAGGAGCACAAATTCTCAGGGTGCCCAGACAGTCACGCAAGGGTGTCGGTTGAATGGAAATGTCCTAAAACTCTTCTAAAAAGGGATCAGGCATGTCGCTAAGTCTGTGAAGTGATCTGTTAGTCCATGCTTGACCTGTGCATTCCTTCTTTTATTGGATGAAGCAGGACTGAGCCACTCTGATGGAGAGGAGGGAGTGTGTGTGTGTGTGTGTGTGTGTGTGTGTGTGTGTGTGTGTGTGTGTGTGTGTGTATGTGGAGGGTTAATCAAATTACTTCTGCAGGTTGTTGTCAGAGAATTTCCTATTCTTCAAGAAAAAATGCCATTTTTGTTTGGGTGAAAGGGGTAACTTATGCACGAGTAGCATAATTGAGATCCCCTACTGCCTCTTTGGTATTTGTATGCTAGCAAACTACAAAAAATGTAATCTTGTACATGAAAGATGCTGCTGGAACCAGTGAGGGATCTATAAATTATACTGCACAGGAAGTCTATTTATTATCACATCACCAGATTCCCCATTTCCCTCTCAGTTAGCTGTAGGCACGGGTCCATCTTTGCACTACTGGGGAATCATGAGAATGATAAATCTGACAGTACTTTAGCTGTGCTGTGTATTACAGCCTGCAGGACGAGCAATGAATCGCTGATTAGACCGGGATCCTGTTTATTTGATTTTGCGCGTGTTCATTTTTACAAGGGCATTAGGGTGTGTTTGTGTCCGTACCGGGACTCATTTGTACAATTCTGGCGAGGAAGCTAAATATACTTATCTGTCTACCTGATTCTTTCCCCTGAAAAACACAAAACAGCCACCCTATAAGTCTGTTTTTTTATTAGGTTATGGAGTGGTGTTCCCATGTGGTTCACTTGTAATGCTGCTGATAGATCCTCGGTCCAAGGCAAGCTGATGGAAATGTTTAAATTTGCCTTTAGCTTGTCACTGTGTGCAGAATATTCACAGGTTCTCAGGATAATTTCAAAGTATATAACCATATAATTTGCATTGCTATTTTTTGCACATTTGTTTCCATAAGGCACCATAGATATATACTTAAAGTATAAGTGCAGTAAGTGTTCATATACCCAGCACCTCATGCAGAAGTACAACAACTGTAACAAAGCTTTTCATTTAATATACACTCGCCATCAACTTATCAGGTCCACCTTCTAGTACCTGGTTGGACCCTCTTTTTTCTCTAGAACTGCCTTAACCTTGGTGTGATAGATCTAACAAGGTGGTGGAAACATTCCTCAGAAATTTTGCTCCATATTGACATGATAGCATCACACAGTTGCTGCACATCCATGATGAAAATCTCCCGTTCCACCACATCCCAAAGTTGAAATCATGGATTGAGATGTGGTGGCTGTGGAGGCCATTGGAGTACAGTGAACTCATTGTCATGTTGGACATGATCTGAGCTTTGTGACATGGTGCATCATCCTGCTGGTAGTAGCCATAAGAAGATGCTCCACTGTGCTCATAAAGGGATGGACATGGTCAGCAACAATGCTCAGGTAGACTGTGCTGGTTAAACCATGCCATGTTGGTACTAAGGGACCCAAAGTGGGCCAAGAAAGCCCCCCCACCCCCCCACCATTCCACCAGCAGCAGCCTGAAGCGTTGATCCAAAGCAGGCTGGATCCATGCTCTCATGATGTTTCCACCAAATTCTGAGCCTCGCACTCAGATAAAATCTGCTTGTATGGTATTTTTATTTTCTATCTTGGTGGTAGTCAGTGCTTATTTGAGTTCCTGTTGCCTTTCTATCATCTTCAACCAGTCTGCCCATTCTCCTCTGATCTCTGACACGAACAAGACATTTTGGTCCAGACAACTGCTGCTCACTGGATTTTTTTTTTTTTCAGACCATTCTCTGTAAACCCTAGAGACGGTTGTGTGTGAAAACACCAGTAGATCAGCAGTTTCTGAAATACTTAGACCAGCCCATCTGGTACCAACCACCATGCCACATGATCCCCTTTCTTCCTCACTCTGATGCTCAGTTTGAGCTTCATCAAGTCATCTACACCATGTCTACATGACTAAATGTATTGAGTTGCTGCCATGTGATTGGCTGATTACATTTTGTGTTAACAAGCAGTTGAACAGGTGGACCTAATAAAGTGGCTGTAAGTGTATGTAGCTTTTTATGATACGTTTTAAATGTTCACAAATAAAAACTAAAATGGGTTAGAGGAACTTTTTGGGGTTTAGTACTCTTTAGGGCTGTGGTGTCTGTCTAAACGCAGACCAAAGGAAGCTGAATGTTGCACCAAGAGAAATGATTCTGGGCTTTCATCATCCTTTTAGAAACTACACCAGCAGTGCTGTGTTGAATTTCTTTTTCTATGGAATCCACGTGGATCCACTGAGAGGGGGGAAACGCACGAGTTGGACAGCGCTGTCTGTCACATCTCTGTCCATTTGCTTGGTACCCCGCAGTTCCTTTATGCTCCCCTCTCCATTCTCCTTTGTGCATTTTATGAGGGCTTGGAGTGCACCCGCTTGTGCTTTACTTATGCAATAGTTCATACATTAAGCCTGCCTAAATCACATTCTTGCACATCCTGGGGTAAAGGGATGGATGGATGGATGGATGGATGGATGGATGGATGGATGGATGGATGGATGGATGGATGGATGGATGGATG
>JAOXYM010000016.1:26059753-26092813 GCA_028567055.1 Leptatherina wallacei | reverse complement strand
ACACACACACACACACACACACACACACACACACACACACACACACACACACACACACACACACACACTCACACACATGTGTTCATACAGCACATTGAAACCATTTGGTAACATCAACAGAAAAAATATAAACTTGAGGCCATGCATTTTTAAATCGTGGACATGGATTACTTATACATCAACAACCCGGTTAGCTTGGTTATAATTCTATAATTAAAGGGATACTGTGTAACTTTTGGCCACTAGGGGTCCAAAACCTGTAATTTCTCCCAAAATTAAACTTTTGACCCAAATATCAGACTAATGTGAGTATTAATTGATGATTTCTGGGGTCAATGCAATGTTTGACATTTGTCGATGCTGAGGAGGCTGCCTTCCTCAGAAACCAGACATTGTAACTTTGCACGAGTGGATCCATCTCTCATGGGATCATGTGACCTGGAGCTCATTGTTCTACAGCATAAAACACAGTAGGCTGTGTTACATGCAACTTTTTCTCAAATCTTTTCTCAAATCTGAACAAAGTAAGAAGGTGAACACGGTGTCTGAGGAGCCCAGAAAGAGAAAGACAGTTTAATCTTGCAATAGCGTTGTGTGGCCTGTGGGAAGTTACAGGTTTAGCCCCCTAGTGGCCAAAAGTTACACAGTATACCTTTAATGTCAACATTAAAATACAATCAAATTAAAGGATAATTGCCCATAAATTTGTGCTTAACTAACATACGATCACAAGATAATGATCTCCTTCCTCGTGCCGGTAATGAATTAATATTCAATAATGCGTGACCACGGGATAACATCTTTTTTTTTTCTGTTTATGTCAGACGGGCAGATATCAGTTTTGTGCAATAAAGTTCTAAAGTTTTAAGAAGCCTGTTCGTTTCCTCTTCACACAACAAGGCAATATTTTTCTTCTCGTTGCTCTTCTTCTTCTTCTTCTCTGGTTTGTTTCTGCTCAGCAATGCCACTGCAGTTTCTGTTGGTATTACTCTGTTTGCTGCGTCCAGTGACGGATGTGCAAGGACCCTGAAAACAAACCGTAACTGACGCAGAAGGTGGACGAACTGTCTGTCCATCTGTCTACGTATCCATCTTCTGCGTTGAGCATAAATGGGCCTTTACACTGAAGTGGTGAAGTTGTGGTGAAGCTCACCTATGTTCTTGGATGTTTGCGTCTGCCTTGTACCTGGAAAGAATCCTTAAAGAAATTCCTGGATCATCAAGGCGGTGATCTGGATCATCCCCAAAATATCACTTGTACCTTAATCCATTTCAGAGATTTCCAGAAAATTTCATCAAAATCCATCCATATCTTTTTGAGTTATCTTGCTAGCAGACAGACAGACAGACAGACAGACGCCACTGTAAACATAACCTCTGCCTTGGCGGAGATCAGCCTGTTCTAAATAAAATCAACTGTACAACATTGTGTATATTTAGCTACAAAATGTTCACATCATCAAGATGTAAAAGGAAACAATTTCAACAATATCAAAGGAGGATATGGTGCAAATGTATTTCACATTTTCAGTTTTAATAAATGCTATTGGCTCACTGATCATTTAATCTTGATGTAGATGGATGGATTATACCCCCCCCCCCACACACACACACACACACACACACACACACACACCGCCCCCCCCTACTAAAATCGTGAGGGTAGGTGTCATCCTCTACAAGTACATGCTGCACAAAGCAACAAAAATGCTAATAACACCACATGATTGGGTATGTGCAATAATTGTCTTTTTATGAGAATAGGCTGAGCCCTTGTTTAATCTTGCAGATCCACATTTGTGAGCTGCTAAGCACTCAGTTTGCTGAACGTTTGGCAATATTACAGTGGCACAATAATGCTTTTTCAGTATTATGCAGAAATATCTTGTAGAACACTTATAGAAGTGTTCCAAGGTAATGATTACAGTGCTAGTACAACACAGTATGACGGCCAGGATGTCATGCTGTGTGACAGCTTAATGGACCAGTTCAGTTTCCTTGCAGCTTTTTCCAGAGTAATGTAAATGTTAGAAGAGTCAGGCTTTAAGTCCCCAAAATCAAACAGTTTCATTGGATTAGATTATTTTGTGACATTTGAGGTTTCTTCAAGAAGAATGCTGGTACCATGTATGTCTTTATAAGCGCAATAAAGGAGATTCTGAAACACTGTAAAGTCCCTCCAGAAACATCTTCTTTACTCTTTACTAAAGATGTTAGTTCTAAAAGATGGAACACTTCTTTATTCTCTCCAACAATTTTATTAAAGCTGACACCATGATGTGTTGATTAGGTCTTTGCTTTTTCCCTGTCCTTCTACTTAATTGCCAGGCATTTCATCTTTTTTGTCCTTCTTAATCTTCCCTGACAGAAAAAAGACTGTGCTAATCTACTAAACTTGAGCTTCAAGCCTCGTCCCGTTAATGAGCAAGTGTTTTCCCGACACTCCTTTAGTTTGTTGTAATGGTGATTTGGGAATAAGTTGTGTAACCCGTCACCATGGGAACATAACTAAAAAGCTGTGTTTTTTGAGTGACAGTGATATGAAGAAAATCTGAAACAAAGATATCCTTTTCTCCCTGCGAGAGTGCAGAGCCATTCCTTTCAGAGGCCTCTATCCTAGCTTTAAGGTGGCCATGACACTGTGAAGGGTACAATGGAGTTCCACCACAATAGACCAAAGGCTGCTGTTACTTTTTCTTTTTCTTTTTTTAAGCACCAGAAGCAGTGAATAACCTTTGAAATCTAAGTCCTATGACAGGGAAAATGGGAATGGTATTTTAACCAGAGCCTTTGACCAGAAAATAAAGGGTGTGTGATGTCATATGAAACTATTTTACCAGTGCTGTTTGCTCTCATGTTAGAAGAGGGACCAATGAAGTGTCTGTCAAGCCTTTACCAAGTGTGGGTGCAGAATTATAGGTTTATATACTAGTTGGAAACTGAAATTAAAGAAATGATCAACTTAACTTGTGAAGCAGTTGGATTATAAACCAGTCTCACAGCAAAATGTGAATTAGTAATATACACTCACCGGCCACTTTATTGGGTTCTTATTAAGCTTTATCATTGTTGACTATTGGCTATTAACTCAAATATCTACTCAGCCAATCACATGGTTTAACAGACATAAAATGGAGCTGTTTCTCTTCTGTTTCTACTTCACTCGCCAGCTCTGAAGTGTGTAGCGGTAGATTGACTCTGACCCTCCATGCTACTTCTGCACTTCCATGCATGACACGATATGCAGTGGAAGTGCACCAGTTCTGACTTGAAAAGGCATCTGTGAAGTGGTCTAAAAATAACTCAAATAACATGGTATGAAAGCACTTTGTGAAATAGTCATATATTGATTATTGCATGACATTTAGAAATGAAAAATAAAGTAAATTAGACACATGTGTTGTGCCATCCTCCAACCCATCCAAACCCTGACTGTCAGCTGGGAGGGTCAAGACTGAGCTCCATCTCCGTCTTCATGTGTCCTTGTGTTTCATTTCTATTAAACATTACACACCTCCTGGTAATGGTTAGGTATTAGGTTAGGGGAAACTTGCATTAATACCAACCTGACTGACCATGTATTACATTAAAATATACTTTTCAACGACACTGTTTCTTGGACCATTTAGCATCCTTATACTGGTATGAAGGTTTTTTTGTTGTCTTTTTCTTTTATCCCTCTGTGTTTGCTTACCTCTCAACTAATAGCAGCTGGAACTGTCTCTAGTCCCTCTCATGACCCTTCATTGGAATGAGTGAGTATAGAAATCGGATGAATTGATGGATATAGAAGGTGGAAGAATATATGAGTCCCTCTTACCTTGTTAGATCCTATTTCATGGCCCATGTTCATGGAAAATTTAAAAAACATTGCTTCCCTGTTTAAAGTCCCCACCGTCAAAGTGCCTCAAGCAAGGAACCAAACCCCTGGCTGATCTTCTTTTGTCAAAAAGAAGAGGATGATTTTAGTCACACTGGGTGGCCCTCAGGTGTAAAGCAGGATATGGTTTAAACTATTCAGCCTCACTAATACCTCTTTTGAACAAAGGTTAAAAAAATGTTAATAGCATGACTAAATGAAATGCATACCAGTGAGGGGATAAAGAGTAACCCCCACTGGCAATGAAATTTAATGATCAGAGTCAGGGAAATCAAAAGCAATGAGGAAATATCCACCTTAAGTGTTGCCTACGGCACCTTAACAAATAACACATATGTCAACAGATTGGTCCTATTTCCTCATCACAGCTTCTCCCCAAGAGGCAAAATAAGGACTCATTTTCATTTTGCTATTGGAAAGAAAAAGAAAAAGATTTAAAATAATCATAGACAAAAGCTTTGGAAGGTTTAGCTGATCACCCATAAATTTAGTTGATTTGTTCTAAAAATTAGGTGCGAAACTTGTTTGAACTCATCAGCGCATAAAGTCGAGAATACTTAAATACGTGAACTCCAAATTCAAAACAGAACTCAGTAATTTATGTTAACACAGAAATCGGTTGCTTGTTCAGTCAAAACTCCCAAAACTCTTTTACATAAAGAGCATTTTGGACCAGAGCACCACAAACACTCCAGTCTTACAGACAGATTGTCCCAGAAGTTACTCCATTTAAATAGGTCTTTATTATGTTGAAAACAATCTTTCTTTTTTGGAGAGGAGCCTCTTCATAAGTGACTGTATGAGATACCAGAAAAGCCACTAAGATGTCCTTCATAGAAAACAACCTGCAGAATTATTCAGCCACATCATTGATCATGTAATAATGTTCCACTTACAAATAAGAAGCACTCTTCATAGTGGAAGTTTGCCCATTCTGTCAAGGTTAATTTCAGGTTTTTACAAACGAGGTCTTATTTCAAGCGTTTCCGTCAAGTGGTGACTAAATGTAACAAATCTGGCAGCTTTTATTCATATAGAAAAATGTGCTTATATTTTAAAAAGGTCATCCTCCAAGTATTATTATTTATTTCCTAATTTAATTCAATACATCCTGCATTTTCATTAGTTACCGGCTAACTTTTCTTCTTCTTTTTTTATCACTTAAACACGTCCTTTAAACACCCATCTGTATCCATTCACGAGCAAGAGCTCAGCAGTAAAATGAGAAATGTAAATGAGAAAAAAGTATACAAGTAAAGGGGCTGTTAAAACACTGTGGGGGTCAATCATGTGGCCTCTAGTGTGAGAGTTAGGGAGTGTTATGTCACATATAATAGTCGTCATCCTGCAGCAACATGTGGCAGGTAAGCATCATCACCTGACAAGAACATGGATGTTGAATTCCCATATTTACTGTAGCTGTCTCTTTATACAGACATGAACTAAAAAAGTGGAAATTGAACCAATGTGGTGATTTTATGTTCTACCATGAGATGAAGTTGCATTAGTGATAACATTATCCAATAAATGCTGTTAACCTTACGGTTCCCCCAATGTCCCACTGGATAGTCGATCTCTTCAGTCTTCTCAGTGCCTGATCAATAAAGAAGAGGTTGACATAA
Source organism: Leptatherina wallacei (assembly GCA_028567055.1). Lineage (NCBI taxonomy): Eukaryota > Metazoa > Chordata > Actinopteri > Atheriniformes > Atherinidae > Leptatherina > Leptatherina wallacei. The sequence goes on along the minus strand of JAOXYM010000016.1, from coordinate 26,087,311 downwards.
TTACGATTCTCTGTGTTTACCTACAGTCTTTAACGTGTCCTCTAATATCATTCTTTTGATTGCAGCATGTGAGCTTCAGGTGAAGTCGGAAAAAATATCGTAATTCACAAGGATTAAGGATGATATGTTCTCATATTGATGTTAATTTTACATTTTTCAGTTCAATTCAACTTTATTTGTACAGCACCAGTTCACATATTCATCTCAAAGTACTTTTACAGATGCAGTTCAATTCATTATAATTATAATCCTATTCAAGCAAATCCATTATATCACCTAATTTATAGTTCAGTTCTAGATAACTGTGTTCATATAAACCAGTTAAGAGAAAAATTATTACAGAGAGAGAGTAGAGAGGAAAAACTCCCTTTTTACAGGAAAGAAAACCTCCAATAAAACCAGAACAAAGAAGGATGGCCATCTCCCTCAACCCTGTAGCCTACTGTCCATCCCATTTTTAATATCAAGGTGAACTAAATCAGAAAAACCAGCATCGCGTTCAGGAGGCACCTAAACTGTTATGGACTATTTCTGATACGTTGGGCTTTCCCTCAACGTTTGTTAGATTCCCTGTTAGACAAACCAACTTTGTGAGTGCTCGAGTTGTGCTTTGTGTCTGTCATATAGAACCAGTCAAAATCATCATTTGGACACACCTGCTGGTGCAAATTTAATGGGTAGGTATGTCCAAATTCTTCACCGGTACTATATGTTGATGCTAGCATTAGCTCCTGTAAGCTAATATGAGCTAGTATTAACTAGTTAACACTAATGGTCCTGAGAGAGCAGAAAAGAGACATTAAGCAGTAGAAAGTTGGAGCAATGCGCTCAGTCCTTTGGCAGCTTGGAAACGTAGAGCTGGAACAGTTTCTGAGTTCAGTTAGTTGTTGTTCACATATTCCTGCCTGTTTTCTAAAATAATAGATGGAGATGGAGTAAATTTTTTATTAATTACCTTTGTTTCTTTTTCTTTTTCCAATCACAAAAAACTGTCTTCAGCAGTTGTTTAACGGTCAGGCTAGAGTAGTTTTTCTTCTGCTTTATTTCTTTCCTCAGGGAAGTCCCTTTGCTTTTTCACTCCCTATTGTCTCCTCAGCGGATGGTCAGTCGGGAAGTGGCGAAACAATCAATACATCTTGCAACCAAGGCAGTTTAAAACAGAAAGAAAAGCCCTCTATATCCGAGTTTACCTTTTACTGTTTCTTGTATGTGGTTTTGCATTTTATATTCTGATGGCTAACATCAGAACTGAAGACATATATAAAAAATCTCGGTCCACTGTCCTTTCCTGTTCCAATATTCAGCAGGGCTTTATTATCCCCAGAGGGCTGCAATTAGAGCTGTGCTGCTGAATCTGGTAAAATACAATGAAAGACTGCCAATGTATACCCTACAAATCACCATAATGTAACATTAATTAGACTCACAGTGATTACAGTGAATGTCAGGAGGAGTCTGCCAGGGAGGTAAATTACAACCACAAAGCTGAGACTTTTTGAAACGAAGACTCTTCCACATTTAGCTAACTCCAGCAAGTGAATGATTTGTCATAATGTGTGAGCCATCTTGCCTGGGAGAATTGCATGCATCAGCGTTGTCCTTGCAGTCTTCGGGGCCAAGCCATTGACTGACTGGTCTAAAATGATGTAATAGAATTGAGGTAAATTGAGTGTAATGTAAGACCTCCTCCAATCGTCATGGGTGTAATTTGATACATTTTTCTTTCACTCATCATGTGGGATCTTTCCCTCTTGCATTCATGGATGTGGGACTTGCTTTGCATGTGTAGCCTTTTCATTTAAAGAGATGTCATCATTTTAGATTAAAATGTCTATAACGCTTCATAAAAAAAAGATGAAGCTTCATTGATCAGCATAGGAAATAAGGTTGTATCAGTGGATGTAATGGGATTCAACATGGAATAAAATTTGGTTGCGGGATATTAAGTTGAAAATGAAATAGGCATAAAACAGTAAAACTAATGAAGATTTATTCTTGTGATGATTTTGTCATGTAGATGTGACATATGGGCAGAAAAAGTGAAAAATAAATTCACAACTTAGTGAAATGCGTCAAATTATCTTTTTAGAGTTGCAAACATCAGATTATAAAGTCATTTCTTTTACTTTTTTTTATGGAGGAAATTCTTTTCTGAAGTCTGCGGTGTAATGTTGCATGGCTCAGATTACCACACAAAGTATCCCCTATGGGAAACCCTGTTGTCTGGAGCCCTATAGATTGCGTCAGCCTCAGATCGTATTGAAGCAAAGATCGTGCTGCCACAAGGCATTTGCATCCTTTCATCAATACACTACTAATGCATGCAGGGGCTGTGCCTCCATTTGGCAGTAAAGAAGCAGCAATGTTGGAAGCTGCATTGAGCCGAGGCTGCATTGCACATACTGAAGATCTGCAACTTCACTAGCTCCAGAGTGTGATTATAGTTGGGGGGCACCACCCCGCTCCTTGGCCTCGGCACCCCTCTCTCAGCAGTTCTGCTCTGTGTTACTTGTTAAGGTTGTTGGTGAATCCCATGGCAGCTGAATTTGAATTCAAAAGCTTCTTTTTAAACCTCTTTGTTTCCAAATGTATTCAGAAAGTGATGAAGAGAAACAGATGCCAGATATACAAGTAAAGCAAGGAAAGGGTGCACTAATGCATATTGATATAGGGTTTTATCATAAATAATACATTTGTATTTAATCATAGTAGTTACAGTTACTCCAAAAAATGTGTAATCATAATTATTAGGAGTGGTTGTCAGGGTATATTGTTTACATGTCAGGCCTGTAGATTTAATGTTTTGGCTCAATTTTACTATAAATACCATATATACATTTTCAGCTAAAACTGTCTGTTCCCTGCAGCAACAATTCTGCAACTAAATAATAAATAAATAACTAAATCTGTCAATGTCAACCAAAATTTTTTCAATTCCAAATTGTCACTTGCTTTCGTTATGCCTCTGAGATATGCACGAGGTACCCAGAGGCACCGAGTATGGCAATATTAGACGCTGACAGAAAAAGCTCCAATGTCATTTCGGAGAGATAAACCCTCGACTGAAAACATCCTCATTATGGAGCTGGAGGGAAGGTGGTGAATAGTCACAGGGCCTAAAACAACACACCAAAGTTAGAGACTAGTTGGGGAACATTTTGACTTTTGTTACCTCTTCTCTTCAGTTCATGGGGTGATTTGTAAATCAGTGGTCAACAACTGCGGTCCTCGAGGGCCAGTGTTCTGCAGGTTGCAACACACCTGTCACAAATGAATGGGTCATTAATAAACTTGGCAACAAGCTGTTGGAGAAACATTTTGTTTGGTGGAGTTGGTGAAGTTCAGAGATCATGCAACATTCGTCTAACATACTGGATACTGTGACACAATGCTTACTTGTATATCTTTCAAACTTCAAAAAAGAAATAAAAAGATTTTTGTTGTAAGTTTGAGTTATTGAAACCATCAAACTGGTAATTCTCGATAGACCCTAGATGAGGTTACACAACGTTGATTTTAAACATAACACCTTCTACATGAGCTCACCTACAGGCAGCATGTGTATCACATCTCATTTCTACATGAATGAAAGAAGTGTGCAGCAGCAAAAACAAGAAGAAGAAACAGATAATAAAGTATGTTGTATATACGAATCAGAAGCTAAACTTTATGTCAAAAGCCAAATTAAATGATAACTATATAAAACTATTTGTTCTTTCCCTCATAAAAACATGAAATTAGAAGATTGATTGAGATGTAGAAAATCTGAGTTTCTTGTTTTCATATCAGTTCTATAATTTTTCACTTCCATTTATGTCCACATTACATTTGTCCTTGAAATGACTGTGAAGCCTGATTTCATTAGTCAGGAGGTTCAGTCTTTGCATGTTTCATACATTAGCTTAAGCTTTCTTTTACACAATAAAACACGTGATCAAAACAAAGGAAGAAGCTTGAGGCTGGAAAGAAAGCGATATGGATTCTAGGGTGTTTTGAGTCTTTTCAAAGAATTAAAACATTCTTCTTCCCCACAAGCTCAGCTTTTGACTAATTGGTTGGTAAATATTTTATGCCAAACAGCCGTAGTCTGCATAGCAGGGAGGGAGACATAAGTAAGTGATAGGTTCTTAGCAGTCTTTAATCAAAAGACCACCACTTTCTTAGTTGTTGCTTGATCCAAACAGAATCGTGAACCACAAGGGCAACTCCTGAGATGAATCATGGATGATTTTATGGGTGCACATAAAGCATCAGTGATGAAATGTTCCACTTTCCCCTAATGGTGTCGCAGTGGTTATATTTTCTTTCCTTTTAACCTGCAAATTAAGCCTCATTAAAGCTTCACTATGAATTTCATTTGGAAAAACACCACTCTTATTAGTCTGAGTTGCTTAGTGAGACTTAGTGAGACTTAAACTGATAAGAAATTCATCTCCACTAATTGAGACCCTGTAGATTCACTAGATTACATCCTAGTATCTGATACTTCTTGTCTGCAGGGAGTGATTGATTGAAAACTGAGAATGGATTTCAATGTATTTTAATCCCCAGAGAAGGACTCCATCAACCAGAGGAAGTTGGTCTTACCAGCCCTTTGTTTCCACTCATCGCCCTTTTGTTTTCAGCAGACCTGTCTTGATGTCAGGATAGCAGTTGTGAATATTTGTTGTGAATATGCATGCACAGTAACAGGCTTCATTTCCAGGACTTGTCACCTGTGTGTTATTTTCACAAAATCACTATAGATTTAATGTAGAATATGTGGCTAGCTCAAGAATAGAATATTAATTAGAGATTTTCACAGTTTTTCCCACAATATAGGGGCTGAGACCACTGGTAGTTGGACAAGAGTTGATAGAAGCAAGGCTCTGCAATGTAAAGAGATGAATATCTTATTTTATATCATTTAAATTGTGTTTTATTTATTCATTTTATTCATTTGATATCATTTCCATGTGGAGATTAAAGAAGCACAGCTGAACTTTGGCAAATTTTCTCAGTGAAGTCCCCTTCAACGACGGCTAATTCAGCATCCATCTTGAATCCTGTCTCTCTGAGATCTCTCCAGCCAGGAAAAATCCATCCAGTGTTGACTCTGGTCTTATCTCTTGTTCTGAGACTTTCTATCGTTCTTTTCCTCTCTTCCTTCATTAATGTAATCTTGCGTTTCTCTGATGAATCAGCCACAGAGAGCCTTTAAAACGATTAGTGCATTGATATCCAGTTCCAAGCGTGTGAGGCGACACTTAAAACGAAACTCAGCTGTAACTTGATGCTCCAGGTTGGAACGCAAAGTTGTGAAGTGCAGTTTCTCAGCCTCAGGATTCTGCTGGGCAATGACAACTCCAGGAATGTACATAATAAATGTAATTGTGCCATCAAAACAAGTCAGATCATTTTGGGCATGTAGGTGCTTTGTCACAGCAGTGAATCAAATCACAGTTTTCCAGCCTTACATTTAAAGGATGCTCCAGGATGTCCATAGATATATCACACCATTAACCAATCAGTCCTCATGAGGGGTCGCAAACACCAAAAGATGTTTTCCTGGGGGTTGTGGCTCAAAAAGTTTGAGAACCACTCCTCTAGATGTTCTGGTTTCTTCCCACAGTCCAGAGTTAATTGTCATTAAACTACACAGAGTTGTGTAAGAACGTTTGCTGTATCCCCTCACATCACCCGTCGAACCCCAAGTTTACATGAGTTAGTTTAAGGAGGAGTACTGATATAGCATACATAATATCATTTAATTCAGAGGAAACTTTGAGCTCTTTTACCCAAACATATGGTTAATTAATCTCCATACACATGTGGGAAAATGATAATGCAGAAACTTTATGCAAACACAAGTTAAATGTTTTATACTCATTGAAATAGTTTGTGAAGCTGAGGAGGCATTCAAATGATTTCCCTGTGCCATGTGAGAGCTGGTGTCCAAGAAATGTAGATTTGCATTTGTTTCCTGACTAAAAAACCTTCATTATCATTCAGTTGAGATTGCATCTGTTCTCTGTGTTGTTTACAGAACTGAATTCTATTCATCTTCGCAAATCTGTAGCTATAATGTAAAAGGTACTCACCCATAACTATGACGGATGAGAAAAATTGCCAGAAAAACAAACAGGCCCGCCTTTACTTCTCTGTCTTATATTTCCATTTGTTTTTCATGGTTTAACTCATGAAGCTGCGAAGCATTTCTGCTGCAGTGTATCTTAGCATGCGTGTTTATGCTTCATTTATCAATTACATATGATGTGATGACTGACGGGGTGCTTCACATCTTAGATTTACTTAATCTGATGGAAATCTGTTAGACAAAATGACTTCAGGGGACACATAACAAGGTGAAATATAAAAGAAATGGGCTGTAGGAAAGACAGATTTACTCTACCCTGAATCACCCAAGTGATCTGATTTCATTTGTAGACGTAGACTGAGAAAACCTCCCCCACGTGAGACTGAAAGCTTGAATGTAATTTCCCTTTTTTATGTAGATAGAAACAGATGAAATACAAAGGCAGAAGCATTTTGATGTGTTTGCGGTCATTGGTAAATGCCATGCAGGACTGACACGCTCAGAGTGGGAAAGAGACTGAACCAACCAACAAGTGTTTCAAGTGCAAATACAGCCACCATCCTCAGGTTTGCATATCTTTCTCATCCTTATTCTAGGTTGCATTCACAGCTGATTAAATGGAAAAACAAACGACTTTGTTTGCAGCAGAAAGGAAGTGTGAATGCATAAACCCTGAAATTCAGGTGTGCTGCTTAGAGCCATGCTAATGTTGTTCTTTGAATTGAAAGGTAGCTCTTTAACCAATCTGAGAAGTGATGCTCAGAGCAGAGTGAAGGAGGTAAGAGAATGAGGGGGAGGATAAAGATCGATAGGGAAACCCTCCAAGCAGGGTCATTAGCGATGCTGCGAGGATGCTCCGACTGTCTATAAACCTTCTTAACTATTTCCTCTGACCTTTGACTTGAAGAGACTTTCATGCACTTCTATTTCTCAAAATCAAATGTCTGCCCTCCTCATATCATCTTCTGTATGTATTCCCTCTTCTACTAATTTTTGGCTTTTGTATGTAAGGTTTTTCTGTGGGCAGCCAGGTATACATTTAAGTGTTTTGTGGATCTATTGAACAAGATTTTTTTTCCTTTGAACCAGGGGAAATGTTTTTGAAGAGATGAATATGCAGCATGTCAAGTTAAAGTGAAGAGGGTGGTTGTGTTTTTGATGAACATTTGAGTTAAAAGTGCACATATCTGCCCAACTTATCACCCGTTGTACCTGAAAGATGTTAAAAAGACATTTTCATGATGTTTTGCTCTAAAACTATTTACCCGTCAGTGTTTTAGTAACAAGGAGTTCTACCCTCTGGCTTTTTTCTTTCTTTTCTAAGTTTCCTGGATGAATAAAAAACATGGCTTGAATGTTTTTGAAGCTGAATTCAGCTCTACCAGTGGATTATGTTCTTATTTAAATGTGACATATCTTTAGGCGTGAAATAGTTTCACGTCAGCCTGAAAGTGGCCATATGTCTTAATTAATTGACATCAAACAAAATGGTTACCTTTGACTAGGAACCCACTTTTCCTTGGCCACAAACTCACAGAGCAGATGTTTCTTATAATGGGGATACAACAAAATGAGAATTAAATTCCATTTGGCCTGAGGTATAATAGGACATCAATTGGGAAAGGAAGGCGATAGAGTTTCACAATGGAAGTCCATCTGTGCCCATGCTCTCTTTCAAACCACCTATCCAGTAATGTTAGACGGAAATGAGACAAGCACCCTGCCTAATACATCATAGGTAGTTATCACCTTCTAAAACGCTACCATGAGGCCTCGGGGCTGAAAGGAAGGGGCACAGATTTGTTTAGCTTTATTGCATTCAGTCCATGTACAGTCATTGTATAGTTTCATTGCATTTGAAAAGGATCAGGAGGCTTATAGGATGTAGTCAGGTGACCTTCAAGCTTCACCTAAAGGTATTGTTTTCAGTGGATTCACAGTCCCCAGTTGTTTGCCTAATGCTAAATCATCCTCCTTGGATGTCTTTATGACAATATGTCATCCTATGAATGAACAGTGTTGGGCACGTAACTTTGAAAAAGTAATTAATTATAGTTACTAGTTACTTCTCTCTTAAAGTAACTGTGTTAGTAACGGAGTTACAGCGTTATAAAAATAACTAATTACTCAGAAAAGTAATTATTCCGTTACTTTTTAAAAAAAAATTCAAATATGTCGCCTTTAACAGAACTTCAGATTCATCTGCACATTCATTAATAAAAACTGAATAAAAGGCTGATTAATAAATGAAAAGGAAATTTTGTAGAATAAATATTAAGAAATAATCAAGGAGACTAATCTCAGGCTGATGGATATGACTTCGTCTCTCCTCCCCTCTTGTGAGTCTGTGTATGCGCTGTGTTTGTGTGTGTTCGGCTGTGCACAATGACTTACCCAAGTCTCCCCTGACATTTTACTCTTCAGTAAATCATCAGCATTCGTGGGAGAAACAAGCTGCGCGGTAAAAACGGCTTAAGTGAGCAGAATCATGATGAAACGCTATATTACGTCTTCTGCAGACAACATTTGGCTCGAACATGTGAGGCTGCTTTATTGTTAGCTAGCACCCGCTCACAACAGAACACACATTTTTCTACTCAAGTGTATTCTCCAGTTTCAACTGTATCCCTCCCGCCTCCTCTTCACTATGTACGGCAGCAGCACAATATAGTCCCAACAAATGTGAAACTTCAGTTTACCCAAAACAAAAAAGAATCTCATCTTAAAATAGCAACGCGCTGTCAGTGAACATCAGTAACGGTGTTATAACGATGGAAAGAGTAAATAGTTAGATTACCCGTTACTGAAAAAAGTAGCGCGCGTTAGTAACAGCGTTTATTTTATTACCGTTATTCCCATCACCGTGAATGAATGATCAATATTTTTGAATTAATACACTAACATTTTGGATAAAAAAGGACAGAGTTCAAGAGATGAAAAAACTGAACACATTTTTTCAAAGTAACAGAATTCAGTTTTAGTGAATTTGCATTTGTTTTTATTCCACTAGAGTTTTTGTAAAGAAATCTCTATTTACTGTGTGACATATTAGTGTCTGTTCAGTCCATTATCAGAACCAGTAAAAGACAAACTTTAGTGCCATTGACACCAAGGGATCCAGCTCAGTACAGTATTAGTTGGTACGCTATTTTTTTTAAATGTTTCTACAAGCAAAAATTAGGAAAGGTGCCAGAATATCTCACCAGATCCAACCCGTCCCCCTTTGGGGTCCTAATCAAATTGGTAAAAAAGAATCAACACTTCCTGTGTGACTCTGTGATTCAAACAAAGCAGGAACAGCTTCATGTCTAATTATAAGATTTATTTTTTCGTTGTTTAAAGCTACATGCCAAGAAGAAAGAACACAAACTGCTGGGTTTGTTTGTTCGTTATGATTTAATGACGTCATAATACTACAAAGCTTATCCCTACCAGGTTATGGTTGCCCGTGGAAACACAACAGAGTTCAGGGTTTACCAAACCAAACCAAACCAATCATCGGACCCGTGGTGGACACAGGGCTGTAGAAGAGCCAAAACCTGATGTTCATCAAATGGTCACTCCAAAACTTAGTCTTTAAACCGCTTCATCTTTTGCAGCAAGTATACACACATACGTAGCAGAACATTGACGTGTACACTTGTGTAGTATATCCCAGCCCTTAAAGCTGTGGAAAGAGAGAAAAAGTAAAGCTAATTTCTCCCATTTAAAGGTTTTTGTTAGTTATCAGTCAGACCCACTTCTTGCACATCATCTTGATTTCTAAAGTCTCACAGCAGTGAAATATTTTTTTTTTAAATTAAGGCTTTGAAACAGCTATTCATAAACTAATAGGTGGCGTCATGTTTGTTATCTCCATATTTTCTGATACACAATAAAATGAATATCTTCTCCTGCATGATTATATCCTACATCATTCACATCATTTAGTCAGCAGCTATGAACTTTGAAAAACTGTGAAAAGTAGTGAAAATAAAACCTATGAATGACTAATTTGGACTTAAAAACTTGTTCTGTTCGGCAACTTAACCAGTCGTATATTTTGTCATAACTGAGGTGAAACTTAATAAACACAAAATTACTGAAATCAGTGAAATATTTTTTGTGAATTTGAATTTCTATCTGAAAGTTTTGTACATTAGAAATGGCAGGTATTTCAGAAATTATATTATTTTCTGAAAATGACTCGTTTTAATGACTCCAGACTTGCTGTTCATTTTTTTTCAAAGTTGTGTATATCCCCCTCAAAGCCTTATTTATCCAGCATTTCATTCCTTTAACATAAGAACATTTTTATTTTTTTCCTCTGGATGTAGATGGTATTTTCTGATTCATGAAGTGATAAAAGAGACATCCAAAATGTCTGACTGTAAAGTCATTCCACTCCGAGTCAATAAAAAAACCCAGTATTTTAACTCTGACTTTATCAACACATCAGATTTGAATTCTTTACTTGATTAATGACATTAAGACAATTTCTGATGTTACAAGTTTCTTTGATCAGTCATGTAAACAATAGGTTTTATGTATATAGGGGACGTTATAAGAAAAGTCTGCACATGACATATTATACTACACTACACTGTCATTTAGCAGATGCTTTTATCCAAAGTGACTTAAAATGGACTACACTATTAATGCTAACACTAGGGGCAAGGAGGGCAAAGTGTCTTGCCCAAGGACACAACAACCGGGGTGGGAGCGGGATTCAAACTGCCAACCTTTGGCTTATTGGACGATTTGCTCTACCACCTGAGCCACTGCCGCCCCATTGTACCATGTAATCGACTAAAACTAAACAAAATGTAAAAGCAGTATGTAAAAAAACTAAATATTGTCCATGAAATAACAGCTTACATCATTACCTTTAGTGCATAAGTGTTATGTTTTGAGTTTGCACTAAGCATGTTTGCACCAAGCATGCTTTCTTTTGACAAATACTTTGGCATAAAAAATGTATATATTCTATATATGCATGACCATTGTTTATATTTTTTTTATATATTACGCTACATACGTTTTATATTGCACTTAAGGGGTGGTATGTTTGATGCTACAGGGATACTTGAGACCTTTACTGATAAAGAAATTAAATTCGGCTTTTACTGATAGGCCTAAGGCCAAATTTAATTTCTTTTTTCATCTTGTACATAAAGAGCAAGTGTTTTTATTTCTTCTGTATAGTGAAATGTAGATCCTTTGTTCTCATTCATTAAGTTGATGTCAGGCATATCACAAATTTGAGTGCTAGTATGCTCTGACAGTTTTCCTACAATTCAATTCTGGTAAAGAAAATTTGCATATTTGCAATATATCGTATCTTTGCCCCTGTATTGTGATACGTATCGTATCGTCAGATTCTTCCCAATACACACCCAAGTAACCAGTAGGGGCAATGTAGGGACCAATTTGACCAGATATAAAGTCCCAGGGTAGATTACTGTAAAAATGACAGATCATTTTGAAAGCAGGAGACGGTGAGTTTGGTATATGGACCTTACGTACCATCTACGATACCACTGCTGCCATTTTGTCTGCTGAGTATGAAATAATAAATAAATTAATAATAATTGAATTAAGCAATTACTAACCTCTTCTATTGTTTTGGGAGTTCGACAGACTTTATTAAAATGTTATTAGTGACACTCTTTAAATATTTGAAAATGTCTCCGAAAGAGCAACAGACTGCATAATAAAAACAAATAAAGACATGGCTTACGTCCTCATATCAGTGAGCGGTTTCCTCATCCTCCCTGTGTGCAAATGAAGAGTTTCAGCAGAGATAAACAGTGAACTTTATAAGCTGAATCACCCTTAGTAACAGAAACCATTCTGTTATGGGCCATTTTTGCCAGTAGCAGGTGCTTTTGGAGACTACATACTTTCTGTGAAGGGACTTGCTCAAGGCCACCTCGCTGGTAGTTGAGAAAGTGGTGGACTATATCATGTGATCCCTTAAAAAAAGACCAGGCAGGTCTGGAGATTTAAGGTCTGTCAGAGAGAGCGAGACAGCCACTGCCTCAAGACACAGCAATACAGAGACAGAAGTGATGTTAAAGCTAATATCTACTTACTGTTAAAACACAGCAATGAAATCATATAGACCTTTAACGGAGGAGGGGGCAATGAAGTTGGCAGGCAGGTCGAGTGTATCCGTATACGTGAGATGCATATTTTATCCTTTCCTGAGGCAGGGATTAGTCGTAGAGTCTCACAGTTTTCTTAAGTTGTTGTGTGACTTGTCAAATATACAGAGATTTGTGAGGTGGCTCTGCATTTGGACCCGGTAGAGCGAAACAGACCTGCGCAAAGTTCACACTTTGCTGTGCATAGTTCTCTCTTGATCAAGACAAGAGCAGCTCCACTCAAACACACACGCATACAAAGACACACATTCCTGAGAAGTAGAGAGCTTTTGGTCAATAAATACCAGACAGTCCCTAAGTAGCTTTTCTCTCTCATCATTATGGTTCCTCCAGCCTCCTCTATCGCTGCGACTGCTCATTTGTAAGTGTGGGATGTTTCTCCAGCGGTCGCTTCGTCTTTTGTTGCTCCCACTGTTTGCCGTTTGCTTTATGGAGCCCACACACACACATTTGTGGATTCCTTTCTTTTATTATGGGAATTCCAGGCACATGTGAGTGAAGTAGTGTGGCAGTCCAGATGCACCTCCCCCTCTTGTGCCGGTAACCCCCTCTTTCTCATGAAGCTGAAGCAAACCAAAGGAGGGGTGGAGGGTGAGATGAGGAGGAGGAGGAGAGAAGCATAGCTAGGCTAATTCATCAATAACCTTTACCTAATCCCTCTCTTTTCCCTTCTCCCTCTCACTCCCTTTCTCTCTCTCTCTCTGCCTAAAGGCATTCAAGCAATACATCCATCCCCCACCTCTCTCTCTCTCTCTCTCTCTCTCTCTCTCTCTCTCACAAACCCTCACACAGTCTCTCGCATGCACTCAAATCAGAGTCTGCCTGAACACGCTCAGAGACGGAGGATGAATCAAGCTGGAGAGTGTTGTTTTCTTTCGCCTCCGTGCATGTGTCAGCGTGTGTGTGCGGTGTAAGCCGAGTCCTCTCAGGGCTGTGTTTGCCTCGACTATCACCCGGAGCTGGAGCGGTGATTATAGACCGGAGACTAGGTGTGGCAAGATGGGGCGGCGTCAGGGGCTTTGTCTATAGTTCTCGTACAGCCCACCAACCGGGAGGAGGCTCTGCCTGTCTATCAGAGTGTGTCCTGGAGCCATGCACAGTCTGGGACTGAAAGAGCCGCTGTGTGGGGCTGAACTACTCTTAAACCAAGACCTAAGCCACAAGGCGCTAGAGAAGCACAAGTTCAAGAAGCTAAGTGGAAGCTCTGCTGCCGCCAACAAGGACAAGTGAAGAACTGTGGGAGCTTTTTGCTGTTTTTCTGTCTTCATTCATTCATTTCACTTTTACAACACGAGGTTTTCTAAGGAGAGGACACGTTTCTGTGGATTGCCTGCAAGTCACACAATCTTTTTGCAGAGGCTTTGCTTGGAGGGGGAATCAAAAGGACAGCTTTGAGTTATGTTTTGTTTTTTTTTGCCCCAGATTTAAAGGATGAGAGTTCAATGATAAAACCACTTGGAATATGGGATTTTCAATCTATGATTTGGACCATGGGGACAGGCAACTACGTGTTTGTGCTCAACTATGGGTGATTCTGATAAGTATGTCACATTCATTCTGTTACTTTCCTGTTGGCTGCTCTAGTTATTTCAACAAGTAGCATGCTGCATAATAATGGTTTATTCCTTCTTCTTTTTTTTTTGGGGGGGGGGGGGTTTAAATGTTTGTGTATGAATAGAAAATTAAAAGCCACAGTGATTGAAAGTCTTCTGTGACGTTGTTAATATAAACATGTATGGGTTTGGATTCGTGACAGCAGCAGGTTATTATCTGATTAGGGTGTGATGACCTCTTTCCTCTCTTGTCCCCGACAGCTGACTAAACAGAACAGAGCTGTCTCACTTCCTGATTGTACTGTATCTCTTCTTTTCTGTTGCTCCACTGACAACATCCTCTAGTTCCTGTTAAGCTGTGTTTGACTTAAATTTTTTCCTTCTCTTGTCTCCCTTCACAGCTCTTGCAGGTAAAATCACTCCAACCAGCTCAGATACCCTCTTCAGTTCCTCAGCAATGACAGTCAGTCCTTCGCCACCCAGTGTGTATCTGCCTGCCAGTTTTAAAATGTCCAATGCACAACTGGCTTTCTTTTTGCGAGAGGCTCAGATCACAGGAGAAACAGTTGGCGGCGGCAGTAAGAGCAGCAGCCCCGGCACCGGAAACCCGCTGCAGCGCTCTGAGAGTTTTGTGGTTTTCCAGACAAAAGACCTCCCTGCCATCAACATAAGCTTTGGGCCATTTGCCCAGGACCAGGCCCTGTCCAAGGAGCTGCTCCAGCCAGCTAGCCCTCTGGATATTCCAGGACAGCTGACAGTCAGCTGGAAGGTGCGGGCCTTCATTGTCCAGGCGAGGGTCTTCTCCAACAATCCCACAGTCCAGGTGTTCTTCTATATCGCCGGCCGTGACTGGGATGACTTCAAAGCTCAGGACAACCTGCCATGTATTCGCCTGCATGCTTTCAGGGATGTCCGTGAAATCAAGACATCCTGCCGGATGAAAGGCAACATGGCGCAGTGCTTGGCCCAGCTGGAGCTGCCTCCATCCTGGTTCAACACCAACGTGGCCCCACTGGGTCGGAGGAAAGGCTCTGGTGATGGGCTCCTGGATGGGTTAACCAGTGAGACCCTCCAGGCTGAGCTCTACTACACGCTGCATGAGCCTAATCTGGAAGGGGAGTGCAGTGAGGGCTCAGGTCAAAGAGGTGGTGGGTCCAGGGGAGAACCTCTGTCACAGCACCCTCTGCTGCGCATCGGAAGTATCAGCCTCTACCAGGCCAGTCAGGAGCAGCTGCTGGTGGACAAGCAGCTGGACAAGAACATGTTCCTCAGACTGCCAGAGAAGCCTCTGAAGCCTGGAGAGACGCTCAAAATCCTCCTCTACTTGATGCCCAACTCCACTATTGAACAATTCACACTCAAGTAAGTCTCCTTTTAAGTGTACGCTGCTGTTCTGATTGCCTTAAATTCAATGTTTCCAGCCTTAATATTTCAATTTTGAAACATTTACAAGATAATTAGATGAAGAACAGAAGCTTATTAAGTCAATTTTCACGTTTCTGTGCAACCACACAAGAATTATTGATGAATGCAATTATACGCCTGTATCCCAGTAGATATCAGTGTTCATAATATCCATCTTGTCATAAAAGGGGATGCCTTACATCCAGTTTTATATTTATTATACACATAATCACCTCCAATTTGTCCAAGGTTCATGTTTGAAGCATTAATAATGCATGTAAATAAAGCAACACAGCGTGACTGTTGCATCTTGTGATGTTCACAAATGATTGGCTTATGAAAAATAAAAAGAGCTTTTAGGTCCAAAAAGCCTTGGATCAATGCAACAATTAACACAGCAGTAGATTACTCCATTATACTTCTAATATTCAGGCCTCATTCACAACTAGATAAAGGCTTTTACGTAACCTCCAGATTAATTGAGGCATTATTTAAGAGCGTAAGATCATGGAGAGCGTGTGTGTGGCCAACGATACACACTTCCAATCCACACAATATTCTCTGTTTAAGGATTTAAGCACGAGTTTCATCATCATCCACATTCATTATAGGTCTAAAGAGACAGATGAGCATGTAATCACGTATTTCATCCTTCTCATTAGCTTCCCCTTCACTGAACCAAGTCATGTGCTTGTGGTAATTAAAAGTCAGGTAAGATAAAAAGGAAAAGACGGGGTTAAAGTGCGGCAGCTCTGAAAGATTCGCCATATGAAATGGTGGCTATATGACCACATATTTAGCTTTTCTCTTGTATGATGCTTTGCAATGTGGTGCTTCTTAGAGTGGCCCAAGTTTAAAAGCCAAGTGATGGTTGGGGATTGCATACTGTAATGGCCTGCTGCAGTACAGGGTACAAAGCAGATCAACAACATGTACAACAATATTAGTTTTTATCACCTTCAACAGAAAAGTGATAAAGACATACTGACAAATATGTAACTTTGTTAAAGTTGGATCTCTTTTGTCATGACAACTTTTTCCAGATACAGTTACATTTAACCACTACTGACTTTATGATTCCCTATTTCTTCAATTTCTCAGCATGTATATGGCCCAAAAAGTTTAAACAACCGCTATTAGCAGCTGTTGTCTGGGTCAATTCTGTGAATGTAGTTGCATAACCGCCTTAATTCTTGGTGTCATAGATTCAGCAAGGTGATGGAAACATTCCTCAGAGGTTTTGCTCCATATTAACATGATAGCATCACACAGTTGCTGCACATCCATGATGAGAATCTCCTGTTCCACCACATCCCAAAGGTGAAATATTGGATTGAGATGTGGTGACTGTGGAGGCCATTGGAGTACAGGGAACTCATTGATCTGAAGTTGTGACATGGTGCATCATCCTGCTGGTGGTAGCCATCAGAAGATGTGCTGGTTAAACCATGAAAATCCCCCCCCCCCACCATTCCACCAGCAGCAGCCTGAAGTGTTGATCCAAGGCTGGATGGATCCATGCTTTCATGATATTTCCAGCAGATTCTGAGCCTAGCATGTGAATGTGGAGCTGAAATGGAGACTCATCAGACCAGGCAACATTTCTCCATCTTCTATTGTCCAGTTCTGGTGAGTCTGTGTGAATTGTAGCCTCAGGTTCCTGTTCTTAGCTGACAGGGGGGTACCCGGTGTGGTCTTCTGCTGCTGTAGCCCATCAACAAGACATTTTTGTCCAGAAAACTGCTTCTCGCTGGAATTTTCTCTTCTTCAGACCATTCTCTGTAAACCCTAGAGATAGTTGTGTGTGAAAATCCCAGTAAATACTCAGACTAACAACCATGCCACATTCATTTAAATCCCTTTTGTTCCTCATTTTGATGTTCAGTTTGAACTTTATCAGGTCATCTTGACCATGTCTACATGACTAAATGTGTTGAGTGCCATGTGATTGGCTGATTAGATATTTATGTTAACAAGCAGTTGAACAGCTGGACCTGGTAAAGTGGCCAGTGAGTGTAGATCATCATGACTATAGTAACTTTTTGAATTATGTTTTACATTTTCGTGAGGTATATTTTCTATTAAAAAAATGTATGACTTAAATTCCCTTTAATTGCTTATTTGGAGAGATCCCAGCCCCTATCTGTTAGCAATTTAGCAAGCGCTTCAAATAAGATTTTAGCTGCAGGGATAAATGAAAGGACATAATTGCTCATAATGCAAATGTCCATTAAGATTCTGAATAATTGGCATCCATAAGTGGTTATCAATTTGCGCCGTTTCTACATTTTCTTGGCAGAACTTCTCATATCCTTGCATAACAGCTAAATCATTTTTGTTGCTTCTTTATTTCAGGTTTAAAAGTTTTCTTATTTCCTCAGAGCATAATGTTAATTTTAATTTTCTCTGACAGAAGTACTTTGTCTCTGAGAAACTATAAAAGCTGTTTCAGTAAATATTTTTTTTGTCAGTGTTAAATTTCTGCATTTTGACCCTCTGCCCAGGGAAATGGTGCGTGCGGAGGCTAAGCTCTGCCCTCTGTTCACGCTTGTTTATGCAGTATTTAAAGCTGGAGAATAAAAGATTGTTTGGACTTCACAGAGCTTTAGAAAAGCAGGAGAAGCGAAAGCATCAAGAACAAAAGAAACGGCAGGCACCTTTTTATTTATCGAAGAACACAAAAATTATGATGATGAAACACACTGTAAATACGATTGTTGAACTCTCTTACAGGCCTTAAATTAGAGATTAGCTGAATATTAATGAAGCCTGCATTACTCCTAAATCCCAGCTCAAAGCTGGTGGAGCTTCTTCCTGCAAAAATGAATTACTGGGAGTCAGAACTAGTAAGAGTTTTAATCAGTCAAACAGATCAGAAACATGTGTTTAGGATTTATTTACGCATTCTGAACAACTTTACATGGCTCACTGATGCAGGGGCGTGCTTTTATATGTAGAATATATCTTTCTTTCTTTGATGGCTGATAATAAGCTTTGGTTTCAGCGTATGCAGAACTTGGTCATTTTAAAAAGAAGGTGAATATGAAGTCGTCTGAAACAGCCTAAACAATGCTGGGAATGTGGAACAGCAGGGGGGCTGTTTGAGGGGAGACCTTTTTCACTGCTGCACCCCTCAACATGCTTCAGAGCAGCTACGTTACTGGAGATGTTGAGCAGGGAAAATGGACGGAGGAAGTTCAGGAAGTGAAGCTGCAGCAGTTACCTGATTTACATATGTCATCAAATTAAAGTGGAGACGTGTGTGGGACAAATATGTTGCATCTGACGTCTGAAATCACCGGTTGCTGCTTTTTCCTGTTTAATAAAGGTCCCAGAGCCGGAAAATACTTTCCTAGTGCTCACCATAAAAGCACAACATTGTGGTGGAAGACAAATGAAAATTGATGATTCCCAAACACACCTTTGGAATATAAGAGATCACCATGATGCGTCCAGATCATCCAGATCTGCTGTAAATGTTGACAGAATCAAAATATAGGCTAGCTTTAGATTAAAACTAAGCTTTTTTTCTTTCTTTTTTTTTTGTTTTAGCTTACAGCAATAAAAAAAAAAAACACAGCAAAATCCTGGAGACAAAAGAAATAGGCAGGTCCCTTCTCCTTCCTCTCTGCTATGCTTCAGCTCTGCCTCTTAAGCTCCTCTGCAGATAAAGCTTTTCTGTCCATAAAGACTGGGGTTTAGGGAAATGCATTTGGTTTCAACAGTCCAACATTACCTGGAAACCAACAACAGAATTGACCTCTGCTCTTTCTCAGAAGCATAGGAGCTAACACCATGGTAGCGGAGCAGATTGAGTGGAATAAAAGCCCACTTTCCATTTCACATATCTCTGAGACCACAGAAGCATTACGTGGAGCCAAGCCAGCTAAGTTATTTTCATCCGTTTTACAGAGTTCTGCTTTACGATCTTCCTTTTCTTTAAGGGAACTGATAGTGTTTGAAGGGTAATTTTTCACAAGTTGAAAGATTTCTTTTAAGACTCGTAGGAGACTCTGTGATAAACTTAGTGATACTTGCCTGTTTTCATGAAATCAGCAGGGTGCTGAGCATAACTTACATCTGAAATTTATTATTCAGTGCTTTGGGGTTGCTTTGAGTGTGTACAGTATTTAAAGAAACATGTTTTCTCAAAGTTCTACTTGTAACCAGACTTGAGTGAGGCATTTAATCATCAAAGTGCCAACCCTCAGGAATCCCAAGCATCAGAGTAACATTTACACTTTGTATTATTTTGTGTAAGTAAATATGTTTTATTCTCAGGAAGTTCTCCATAACACAGCTGTGTGACAGTTTTTTTTTATAGACCCTCAGTGTCATATACTGGTATATCAAATTAGGATAGCAAAATAGTTTCCCAACTCTGGGAATCTGTCATTCATGCTCTGGTGTAACAAAGTGAAAGTGATACTTGTAAAACACGGGGAAGCCTGTGTAACCCCTGCCTCTTACCCTGTAAGCATCCATGCACAGCTGCAGCTCTCAGACAGGCTGCTTCTCCGGGCCTTACAGAGGTGGAAACAAAGAATGATAAAACAAGATAGTTAAAAAGAAGCTGCAGCCCAGTTTGAGCCTCCTGGGTGACTCACTGTGAGTTCATTGGTTCTGGAGGCCAACTGATGAATTGTCCCTGCGCATTGAGGAAGGTCATTAAAGATGCAATAAGGAGCGTCTTTAAAGATAAATCAGTGGGCGCCTTCTTGCTTTTCTGACTTTCATTTTTCTCCTTTTTAGTTGTCTGGCTTTTAAGATTTCTGACTTGTTTTTGCGGATGTTGGCATGCAGGCAGAAGGAGGATATTGTGGCCACTTGTGGAATCTGCACTTATTTTGTTGCAGCTATGCTCTCAGAAATGTACACCGTGTCTACACAAGGGTGCATCATGCAGTATAGGGAAGAAAGTAGTGGTTTGACAAATTTTGTAACAAAGGCAAAAACAATAGGATGTGTAGCAGACATGCTATCTCATGTGTTGTGCATCCTTCTGCAGCCTTTCACATCTTTTTTTTTATCATGTCCAATCTTTTCTGATCTCCATCAGAATAATACTGATCCATCCATGGACAGAGGTTTCGTTTTGACATAAGGGACTTATGAGTTTAAGAGCTTATAGATAATATAAAGACGCAAAGGTCTGGACTGACATCAGATTTTCCTACAAAACACAGAATATAGAAGTACCTGGAGTTTGACATTGGTAGGGACATAGACATTGCCCCTGGAAGACAAGTGTATTTTTCTACTAATGGTGGTTTTTTTATTTGCAATGTCAGACAAAAAGTCTGAAAAAGGAAAAGATTAGAATACAAAATATTCAACTTCAGGACAGGAAATCCACGACTTAAATTCATCAGCTTAATGAAACCTTTATGGGAAAATTGCTCATCAAAGATATAATTACAACTAAACTAAAATATAATTAATACAATGTGCATTGTCATCCTTAAAGTTGTTATAATTTTGAAAAAGATAATATAAGTGACGAATTTCAACTCATTTCAGTTGCACAGAATCTGTGATGTTAGAGGTGCTGTTTATGTCTGCCTCATTATTAGTCTCATCTAATTTATATCGTGTGAAAATGATGGTCTATTTCTAGCAGGGATCTGAACCGCCCGCTGCTCTCTGAGCTAGCTTCACTAGCTCCTTCTTTAAGTCCCCTTTCCACTTGTACCTACTCTACCCTACTCTACTGAACTCTACAAGGTTTCAGGGTGTTTCCACTAGCGGTTTCTCGAGCCGAGAGGGGCAGAGTAGGTACTTTGATGGTACCTACTCGACTGAGGTTCCAATTGGGGAGAGGGAGGCCAGTGATTTGCCTAATGTAGTGAAGTCACTAGATAGCGACTTTCAACCTTGTTTTTAAAGACCACCGGTAATAGTGGCTGTGTGATTGTTGTTTGCGGACTTCACCATTGAATAAACAGATTACAGCCGGACCGGTAGAGTAGAGTAGAGTAAGTAAAAGTGGAAAAGGGGCTTTAGAGAGAGTGACAGCAGGTATAGCCAATCATGTTAGAGGCAAATTGGATATTAAAGCGGGACTTATAGCAGCTTTACCTTGTTGCAGATAAAGCTGGACATGTCCCAACCCATTTCCACTCCCATGGGTCCATCACATCTTTGTCAACCTAAAATGATGCACATGATAATTTGGTGATTTCTCTTTGTTTTGCTTTGTCTGACATAAATAAATGTGAGTGTGGGTGACGATGAATGGTCAAGAATCTGAGTGAGCTGCTCAAACTACACTAAAATTTGCAGCAGAGTTTTTTTTTCCAGATGTGGATTTCATCAAAGATGGATGACAAGATTAGAGGGAAAACCTGAATCCCGACCCTTTCAGAGATGGGGTCTGTTGGCATTAGCATGGTTCCCCTCTTTCCTTGGAGGGAAATTTAGTATCTTATGAAGAAACATTTCTATCCTGATGGAAATGTTTTCCACCCAGAATGAAAATACTGTCATCCTTGGGGCATAATGTGCCACTGAAAGGTCTGTTGAGGATTAAAGTTTTGTAACACAAAAGCTATGACCTTTAAAGTAAATAGATCTCATGTCATCTCTTGGATATTTTGAACCCAAATGTTAATTGTGACACAGTCTCTGCTCGGAAATGAGGCATACATTTTGTTGCCCTCACCAGTCTGCAGGAGTTCACCGGGTCCCTCTGCAGTCAGCTGCCAGCAGCCCAGAGAGCCGATTTGTGACCACAGAGACCAAGCGCATCGATTACACTTGTACCTGAATCAATCTCCATTCAGAAAAGCAACATAGGAGACTGAGAAGACAAGAAGCAGAAGGAAAATAAGGATGTGTGTTTTGTAGAAAGACTGGAGAAAAACTAACATAACCCACAAAGATGGACTGCAGACAGATTACACTCTTATAGGAGGAAAGTCTCAGCACAACTGATCTAAATTGTAGCAGAATTATGTATATGGTGTCAAACTGATGTCTGATGCAGACACTACAACAACATGCCCATCCTGAGACAGAAGAGTCACACACGCATGTAGCTCTGATACAATTTTTCAGTTGTTTATTTTCATTCTTTACCTATTCCCTTGCCCTCTGAAGCTCATGGGTTTGCTTTTCTGTCCCTCAAATGGATTAAAAACCACAAAGAGAAAACCATTTTCTGCTCTGCACTAAACAGCTGATCAGAATCAGTGACAAGAGAAGAGAATTTCGTGACTAAACAGATCTTTTTTTCCACATGTAGCGCTTGTTAAATTGGCCAAACCATGCTTGTAACACAAAACCTCAGACGTAGAGAAGAGAAATCATTCAAACCTCTGATCGTGGGTGAACCATAGGCCAGTGTTTTTGCCTTACTGTGAATTCCTGAGAAGCTGATTTACACACAGTGCAGGTTAACAGTGACTACATGGCACTAATGTGATGTGCTGCTTTAATGGGACATAACTGCGCCTTTCACTGCTTTACACTCTGACAGATCATTAAAACCTTCCTGGTAAAGAATGTGTGATATCATACCATGTGGCACAACAAGAGTTTTTATCCCTTAATTTGTCAGCTTTGCCATCTGTGAACACCCAAGGGCTTTCTTTTTATTTTCTATTCCACCCAACTACCATAATTTCCAATGCAATGATAATTATTTCCACTTTGCTTTGCCAAAGGGCTGCAGCTGATGGACAGCTAGACATATTTTGTTCAGTGGTTTATTCATATGGAGACCTAACAGCAGAATACTAAAAAAGTTCATGGGGCCTGAATGAGAATTTAAACCGCATCTTGGTCACTGCGTGCATATAAACAGTCAAAACAGACAAAATAAACTGACTCATGTTGCAGTACATGTGATAGACTTCATCTTTAGAATAAAGTCCTCATCTGTGTGCACCGTACAATGCTCTTGGAAACAATGCAGCACCCCAAAGCCTTCAGTACAACATGCACTATTCAAATGCCCTGGCTCCAAATGCAGGCTGGAGGAGAGGAAGCTCAGTGGAATCCAGGGATAGTGACCCACATTCAGCGGCATAGCAGCTTTATCCCCAGAAGCTAGATGGTTGCACGCGCCTCACAGGGAACCCAGCAACTTCCTGACCTCAGCCTCTGCTTCCTGCCAGCTCTGCGGTCTCGCTCCGCTCTTCATCCCATGTGTCATTGTCACTGTCAGAGCTCGCTCGTCTTCTCACGACGTGTTGATGTGAAATGTCAGCACCTCTCGCCATGGATCGCACACATGTTCAGATCGTATGGCAGCAAGGCCTCCGCCATGGGTCGTCTTGTCAGGACACATCGAGTGACACAGAAAACGGCTGTTTATCAGCTCTCATCTCCGGTGAAAGAGAAGGAGAATTCAAAGCTCTTCCACTTTCACATCAACAGAACATAATAAAGCTTTTGAGGTGCAATTGGATTCAACATACACAACTTCAGCTTCGCTGCCTCCATTTTTTCCTCCTTTCTTTTTCTCCTCTCTCAGCTGTGAGTCATTTGAGGTCAGGCATCAGAAGTAAAGTTTGTGCCATTATGAACTTTAATGCTTGGGAACTGCTTATCAAAGTCCCTTGAAACAACTGCAGAAAAAAGGGGAATAGTGCATGTGCCAAGATTTTAATGAAATGAGCTGTTTTGAGCTCAAGTTAGTTTTTTTAATGCTTAAAGAAAGTTGCATGTGTCAGCTCTCTATTCCAGATATTAATGCAGGTTTCCTCCATTGCTTGACTATCTGTAAAGTAATTCAGCTCTTTTCTAACCTTGAATAGACAAGCTGGCTAACTGAGTAGGTCATTTCGTTTAGTTTTTTCTTACCTGAAAGTTTTTCTTTTTCTTTTTTTTTTTTTTAAATCTATTTCGATGTTTTTGGTTTATTCAGCATGTTGTCGAGAGTTTTGGTGACAAATGCAGTCAATTAAATTATACTAGCTCAAGCCACAAAGTTCATCTGGGTCAAGTAATCAGCTGAAAACTCATTAGGGTTTATCTGCATATCTGCATCCTTTCCTCAGCTTATCAGTGCAGCCTCTTAATATTATTTTTGTTAGCATGGTAAGCCAAGAGATTTTGATCAGTAGATTAGTCTCACTAATTTGGACCCACTAATTGGTCCACTATCATCATGACCAGTAGCTTACTGCTGTAAACTTAAGCTGTTCTTCATTAACCTTGTCAACCCTGCTGGACCCAAGTATGGGATTAATAACCACACGTGTTCCACAACATATTCACAACAGAAAAAGAAATTTTAACACCGTGTAAGTAAGGGGATGTGAAACAGCCATGGCTATCATTAATCATCTTGTTAGGATAGCATAAGGTGGAATATACAGGTCTGCAGATGTGTAGGAGGCGGGAAAACAAGCCTACGGGTCTGAATTATACTGAGATGGCTACATTGCTTGTAAGTAAAAAAAAATATTTATGAACCTTTTAACACCTAGGTTACCAAGAGTTCTGCATAAACGCACACGTGTTTTACACACAGCCAAAAATAAAACAGAAATGCATCAAATCTGCAATACAAAACAGAATCCTAGTTCAGGTAAATGGAAACACTTTGGATGGGTTTTCAACTGTGACTTTAAGCACCCAAGACAATTAGCAACCTGGAAAAACATCAAATTCTCCTTATGCCTTCAGTCAAGATCAGTTTATCTCTATGAGATGTTGGTTAGAAGACCTTAGGGGTCTGTAAGAGTACAAGGAGTTTAAAGTTCACTATGTTTTGCAGCCTGTTTGTTTGGGTCTTTACAGATGAGAGGGAGGATTTGGAACTGAACCCTGAACTTAGTGTCGACTGAAAGTGATCAATGAAAGGACGACATGATAAGCAGTGTTGTGGTCACGGACTCCCAGGAGCAAATCTGACCTTTTACATTCGATTCAAGAGAAGAGCTGCTGCAGCACAAACTGCTGACTGTTTCTGTTCATGTGACATTACTAGAATCATGTCACATGAATAACAAAAAGTTTTAACTGTGTATCCTTTCAAAAACCAGACCAATACCATCATGTATCTTTGAGTTTAGCATTAAATTTGTTCAGGGGTAAGGACTGTTGTTCAGTCTGTTAGGACTGGTTTGGATAGTTCTGCCCAATGGGAGCAGTTCAAACAGGTTGTATCTGGGATGTAAATGATCTTAAAGAAAGTTGTTTAATAGAGCTGTGTAGTTCCTCCAGAAAGGGGAGAGGGCAGCCAATCATCTTTTAGGGAGCCTGTATTACCCCGTGGAGCACCTTTATCTGTGCCCCAATACAGCTGGGGTACCACACACAGACAGTATGTCGACATGCTCCCGATGAGCAGCAACAGAAGGTAACAAGTTGGTTTTATGTAACGTTGTTCCTTCTGAGTCTCTGGTGGGCCTTCTTCCCCAGTTCAACTGTGTTTTTCCTCCATGTAAGGTCCCCCCTCATGTGGACTCCTAGGAAGCAAAAGTCAGAGGCTCCATTCACACTGCAGCTCAATTCAACTGTTTGCCCATAAGTGACTCATATCAGATTTCTTTTAATGACAGCCTGAACGGCACAAACCCGATTTTTTTCAAATCCAACCCAGGCCATTTTCATATGTGCTCCTAGATCAGATACGTGTCCGATCTGTGTCCATGCGACCTCGGTCTGAATGGTAATGCCTCATTTCATCCGACTTTGATGGGACAGAAGTGAGACAAGTGAGACAGAAATCGAATCATTCCATTCATCAAGTGTGGATGATTGCGCCAGTTCGGACTACAAGGATCACGTGGAGCATCCATATTTCCTTCCGTAAACCCTTCACACTGCATGACTGCTGTTTTCCTCTGTGCACGGGTACTGTTCACACTGAAGTGATAAAGGTCGTATTGAAATGATGATGTGAACGACCACGCAAAAAAATGGGATTTAAGTTAAGAAAAAAATCAGATTTGAGCATAAGACCTACAGTGAGAACCTTGCCAGACACCCACTCAACACCTTCTCCGTTATTGAAAAGAAACGAAATTATATATAATTCCCCCCCCCTCCTAAAGTCCACAATCATAATAAGTCCACAAATAAAAATAATTACCTTGCTAATGAAAGAAACGGATTGCATTAAATCTTCTCTTTGATTCAATCCTCCATGAGCTGCATGAGGTGACTGTAGAGTAGAAAACCTCCCTTTTCCCATGATGGAAGGAAAGAGGATTCAACAACCATAACTCTAAGACGGGGAGCCTTTCCTTTTTGTAAAATGTGAAAAAACTTTGTCCCTTAGGAGCACATAGGATGCTGACATGTTGATGTGTCATGTTGATGTGTGAGGGGGGACTTTATTAGGCAGGTGTCTTTAATGCTGTGGTTGATATACTGTAAACCAAATACTTATTAAAGCTCTTTAGTAATTAAATACTTAAGTCGGGAGTTAATCTTCAGATTACTCAACAGCTCTTCAGAAATGCTCCTTATGTTTTCGCCTCTACATTTCATCGCTCTAATGAAAGCTGTAAACTCAGAGCTGATGTGCATTTACATTTTTTTTTTTATTCACTTGATTATATATTTTTTGATATTTAGCTAATTGACAGGGTTATCTAGATAACGTAGATGTGCTTAGTCTCAGTTTATCTAAAGTCTTGTTGGACAGATGGATAATCTCTCAAAGACAAAACACTTCCTTATCCATTTGACTTTGGTTCATATCTGAATATCCAGATCCTTTATGGTTTATGGAAAGTCTTGGACATGTGAAAAAAGCTCAGTGTATCATATATGCTCCATCTGAAAGGTAATGAAACAAGCATTTTATTGCCCAGGCTTACATGAACCGTTTTATCTCTTTAAATTCATTTTCCTGAGCTGTAAATGAAAGTACTTTTAAATCTCCCGATCACCAAATGTGTTTGTTTTCTTTCCAAACACATTTCATTTCTCTCATCCTGACAGCTTTATGTTTAGTCTCCTGGAAAATGTTTTTACATGGTGTTGCAGTTGTGAAATATTGTGATGTTGCTCCAGGAATGGATACCGCTTTTATTTGTGAGTCTGTTCAGCAACATCACAAAGCACCATGTTTATGTACTTTAGTTTAATGTAGACTTTGGAAGTTTGCACAGTTGTAAAAAGTTCTCTTGACGGTGATGGAAATGATGAAATGTGCTTGCCAGAGGAGGCTTGAGGGCAGTACTGAGTTTAGACATATTTTTGCTGCCTTCGGACTCGCGATTTCATGTCCAATCTCCTCCCAACTCTTGTGTAGGAGTTCCCTGGTAACATTATCAATATGTTTGTCGTCCCATTCACATTTGTGCAGCTTCTCTTCAAAATATTCTGCCTTTTCAGTTGTTGTGACTGGATGTGTCAGAACTTTCTTCAGTTAAATGAAGACAAAACTGAAATCATAGTTTTTGGAGCCAAAGAAGAA
>JAOXYM010000016.1:26049216-26059653 GCA_028567055.1 Leptatherina wallacei | reverse complement strand
TAACATTATCAATATGTTTGTCGTCCCATTCACATTTGTGCAGCTTCTCTTCAAAATATTCTGCCTTTTCAGTTGTTTTTCCTCATTGCATATGAGCATCACCGCTCCCACAATTTCTGGTGGTACTGCTGTGTTTGTAAGTTCTCTGATCACGTACTGAAAAATGCATGACGTGAATGCAGAGGACAGACAGATGGCTCCATGAATGCATTTAACACTGAGAATAAATTAGCCTTCAAGTGGGACTACTGAACACCTTGTTGCCCTTAACGAAGGCTAATCAAGCATCCATCCTGCATCTTGTTTCTTCTCTGAGCTCTCTCCATTGTCAAAAAGTCTCCTCTAATCTTTTGCTCTGTCCCCTTCTCTCTTTCTTTCCCTTGCTTCCATTGATAGTGTTCTGTCTGGTGCCATAGTGCATGTCCAAAAAGACCAGTATGTTGATATCCAGTAGCTGGTGTCTGACGCAGGGCTGTTGAGCAAAATGCAGCTATATAAATGATGCTCCGGGACATACAAAAAAAAGTTGTGAAAAGCAGTTCCTATGCCCTGGGACCCTGCAGAGTAACGGCAACTCCAGAAACATACATAATGCATGTCAGTGTACAGTATAAAAAAAGGCAGAAGCAGAGAGTTTTAAGATAAACTCAATAAACACAGTTTATATAAGAGAAGCGCACAACACAGTAAATAAAACAAAATAGAATAAAATAGCTACAAATGCACAGACTATGTACAATTGTGATTGTGAAATGTTATCTAGGTTCAGTGGAGAGATGATGATCAGCTCTCACACATGGACGAGTTATTGTGAAAGGAAGGAATGATTTCTTGAACCTCTATGACAGCAGAGTTTCAGCAGTCTAATAGAGAAAGAGCTCCTCTGTCCCTCCAGTATGTTGTGTAATGGATGGGATGAAGTGTCTATGATGGAGACCAGTTTGTTCAGACAGCTCCTGTCTCCGGATTGTGTCCACTGATCTTGCCAGCTTTATGCATCATGTTATTGATCCTGCTGGCATGCCCAGATCTGATGCTGCTCCCCCAGCGCACCACAGCATACATGATGGCACTGGACACCGCAGACTGGAAGAAGATCTCCAGCAGTTTGCTGCAGATGTTAAAGGATCTGAGCTTCCTCAGGAAGAAGAGTCTGCTCATCCCCGTCCTGTTCACGGAATCTGTGTTGACCCTCCTGTCCACAACCTCAACCTCCTCACCCAGGATCCTGATGGGGTGGTTTGCAGGTTTCCTCCTCCTAAAGTCAATAACCATCTCCTTGGTCTTGTTCACATTCAGAAGGAGATGCTTCCTGCTGCTTCAGTCCACAAAGTTGCCAACCAGCTCCCTGTATTCCTCCTGCTGTCCATCTCGGATACATCCCACCCCCGCAGTATTTCTGCAGGTGGCATGAGTCAGAGATGTATTTAGTCAGAGGTGTACAGGGTGAAAAGGAAAGGTGACAGGACTGTCCACTGAGGTGTTCCTGTGCCACGGACCACCACATCAGACATTTTGCAGCTGTACAAACTGAGGTCTGACTGTTAGTGATCCAGGAGACGGTGGATGCGGTAACACCCCCCCCACCACAGCTGCCCACTCAGTAAAGATGGCTAGATGGTATTGAAGGCACTGGAAAATTCAAAGAACATGATTGTCACACTGCCTCCACTACCATCTAGATGTGAGTGAGCACGCTGCAGCAGGCAGACGACTGCACCCTCCACGCCAATATGGGGCTGATACACAAACTGAAAAGGGTCCTGCATGGATTCCTGCTGTGGGTGGTCTCAGCTGGGCTAGGACCAGTGTCTCCAGCACCTTCAGGACGTGTGGCATAAGAGGAACCGGACTGAAGTCCAACGGGCCAGATGGGCAAATTTTTTATGAACCAGTACCAGGCAGGATGTTTTCCAGAGTACTGGCACCTTTTCCTGCATCAGACTCAGGTTGAAGATGTGATACAGGATGACAGGGATGGGGGGGGTGGGTAGCATTCTCAGTGGCAGAGGAGTGGGAGCACAGGGGTGGGAGCAGTACTGGGGGGGAGGTGGGAGCTTATAGAGTTGTGAATGGGGAGAGTGTCAGTGGAGGAGGGTTGTTGGGTGGTTTGGGAAGGGTTGCTGAGGGCTGTGGAATGCTGCAGGGATGGTGGGTAAAGCTAAGTGTGATTAGATAGCTGAGGAGGTGTAAAGGCAGTGTGGGGGGGCCCAGCAGGGGATCCAGCTCTGAATCTGTTGAAGAACACATTCAGCTCGTTGGCTCTGGCCAGGCTGCTGTCCTGTCAGTGTTGTTTTTGGCAGCCATCTGAGTTTTAGCTAACTCTTACAGAAGCGAGGAGGAAATAGTCTAAGGTGCTTTTATGTGGACAAGAGAATTCTTAGGTTCCAGGTTCACTCCAGCATAAAACACAGCTGACATGTGATCAGCAAAAAGAGCAAACCAAAGAAGAAGGAGTAAAGGAACAGGAATAAGAATAAGATGACGATGATGAGGACAACAAAGATGGTGGGAGCTTTTGAAGAAAGGCTGTGTGAGTGTGGTAGGTGTGTTTATAGCGCCTCCAACCAGTGACTGAAACTAACGTTGGATCGCGGGAGTGAACTCTGAACTCAGCACTTCCCACTAGTGGATTAAATGATTTCATAACCATGGCAACAGAAAAGATGCGTGGAAGTATGAAGGGCGGTGAGGCATGACAATGCTTGAAGTGGACATACCTATGTAAGGGAGCATAAATGGGCCTTAATAAGACTTTGTGTGCATGCAGGACACAATCTGATGATTTAGGATTGAGAAAAAATATAATGCTGCTTAACAGAAAACAACAGGCTAATAAAATTGTCATCTCACAATTTAAAACTGGATTGTGACATCATGATGTTTTGGCCATTTAGAAAAAATGACCAGTGACCACATAGCTTCGGTCTGAGGGTTAGAAGAACAACCTTAAGACGTCCCCCTATCCACTCAAAATCGTGAATACAATAAAAACGTCTCGTACAAATTTCACCATGAACTTACTACCACTGGGAAAGTTGACTAGCTGCAGCGGTCTTGAAGGACCGTTAAACAAGTTGTGAAAATGGATTTTGACTAAAGGGCAATGGGAGGCCACAGGGGTGCTGCTGCAGAGAGCTGCTCTGCTGATTCAGCCTTACATTGCTGAAGATTTACAATGGATTGGGACATTTTCAGTCTTGTTACATTTTTTGTTTTGAAGATCCTTCTACATCAAGTGATTTCAGTTTGGTAGGGCCTGGGCCTGAGGTTGTAAGATCTGTTGTCTTAATACTTTCTCATTCTCCCCCCTTCACCTTCTAATGTTGGTCAATGGACATTTTAAGGCACTCTGAGCTGTTGCATGGCTGCATGTTACCCGTTATCCTTCTGCAGATGACACACCAACTCCAGCAAAAACACAGGGAATGTGTTCTCTAGGACCAATAAAGAAAAGAACTATCTCATTGACTTCCAAGTAAGGGACTTAGTCACATTTTAAAAAGTTACATTTGAGGGTTTTTTGTGTACAAATTTAACAACCCACCAGACAATATTTACTTAACAGATCAACATATTAGTTATTAACTATTTTGTTGTTGGTAAATAATATAAAATATGTCGTTTTTGGTTGGTTTTCTTCATTTGTCATTAACTATAACTCATGTATGCACAGATGAAATTCTAAGTTAAAATGTGTGAAAAAATGGTCATGCTTTTTAGACAATAAAACTTGGGAATTGTCACTCCAAACATTAGAATAAATTCTCTTCATTAATCATCAGCAAATGATCCAGAAAAATCCCAAGAAATAAATATATATACTATATATTGTATGTCCTTTCAGCTTCATTTGAGCTCCAAGGTGAAAACTTGTTTACTGCTCATGCCAGGTTTTTATCAGGAAGCACATGTGGAGCATCTCTCTGTGGAAAGATGACTCAGAAGATTAACTTAAAAGGGAAAAAGAATTAAGAGAAAAATAAAACTCATAAGTGTCACTGCATAACAGTAGTTCTGCATGAAGAGTGGACCAAATTACCCCACGCGTCCGGAAGTGACTGATTAATCCATCCAGAAGGATTTAGCTGCAGACGCTGCTGCTAAATGTGCCGTAATCAGTTATTGAGCTTTACGGAGGAGTTGCTCTTTTATGCTGCTGCAATGGATGTTGCATAACTTCCATTATTATTCAGGGAACGAGAGACAGAACATGCTACTTTTTTATTCAGCAGGTTTTCAGATGACAATCGAATGAGGGACAATACATGAAGGTAGATAATAGGGGTGCCAAAAAAATCGATTCACATCAGAACCGTTTTTTGATTTCCAAGAATTGACATTTTAAAGATTTAAAAAGGATTTGCCTGACTACTTTCAAACCTACTGTGAAGTGACAGACATGTTAAAGTTTGCAAGGTTTGCAAAAAATTTTCATAAACATAAACGGTTTTCTTCCAAGTAATAAAACAATTTCTCAGAGCTCTTTTTGGCTTATAGAGGAATGAAGTTAATTTTGTTACTAAAAGGATTGATTTAGAATTGAGATCGGTTTGAATTGAGAATCGATACAGAATCGAATCGTCACCCCAAGAAGCGGAATCAGATTGAATCGTGAGTTGTTGTAAGATTCACATCCCTAGTAGATAAACAACTCAGGAATAATCTGCTGGAGGGTGTTAGATTTCCTCCCGGCCCCCTTTAGACCATTTCTTATTTGCACAAAAAAGCCCTTCTCTACCACATATAACCTTATAAGTTTATTTCCAGAGTCGTTTTGGGTTTAGGGGACAAAATAAGGTAAGATATATTCCAGCGTAGGCAACTTCCATTTACCTGTCCTTCTCTTTTTCACTCTTTCATGTTGTCAAAGAAAGAAATTGGTGTGGTGTCATTACTATCCTGCCTCCCCTCCTTCCCGCTCTATCTTTTTTTTTATGATGCCTGCCAAGAGATTCGCTGAGCCAATCTGTAGTAATAGACATGGCTCTACACAGCGTGAAGGATTGTACTGCCCAGTAGGCCGCAGTTTCAAAGGAGCCAGTGGTGTGGAGAAACCACATCTTCCCACCACAACTAACTTCAGGTTTTAATGATGTGCTCTCTGCCTTGAGTGAGTGTTCTTCGCAGCCGTTATTTGCAAAGCTGAACATCAAATCCTCAACGCAAAGATCAAGAGATGCTCTGTTTACTGCTGTGTCTGTAGGTCACACACAGTTGACTTGAATTAATGAGACATAAAGCAACTGTGGGTGACTTGACTATGAGAGCTAGGTTGCTGCGTTTGCTTCACATTGATCCAGACGGAACAAGGCTACCATGCAATTTACACATTTTGACCTTTGAAGACGTTACAACCATTCAGTCATAACCTATGCAAAATAAATATGGATGGCTGGAAGTTCAGTAAGATGGGTGCACTAGTGTTTTTTTCCCCCTCTTTTAACTTAATGAGAGTAATGCTAAGTTAATCATGGGTAAAATAACGTATGTGAGCTGATGAGAAAGTCTCAGTGGGAGGAATTTGGATAAAGACATGATTGGGTTAATGCATATTCATTAAACATGGCAGCCATCCAGGACTGCTAATCTAATAACCGTGAATGTATCATTGTTTTTCCTCCTTCTTCTACTGGTGTGAGCAGCACCATATAAAATAGAGCAGCGTTCAATCCAGCGTCTAACCTAGAAGCGAACTTAACTCAGAGTATGGAGCTTTCTGCACGCTGACGCTGTTTGGCTTAAAATCACAAGAGAGGTCATACGGTTTGAAATGATAATTGTCAATTTTACTGAAAGACAAAAGCTCATTTTCACCTTCATGTCAGAGAAGTGAAGAAGGTGTGACTTGTTTTGGCCCAGAAACCTTCCAGTTGGCACACAGACACCTGGAGCCACAGTAAATCGTTTGAAGGAGAATTTAAAATGAAGGCCTACAGTAATTATCTAGGATCTGACATTGGCAAGGCTCAGCTTTGGCTGCTCAAGACACTGCAGGACTCTACCCATTATTTTTCAGTATTTCCCAAGTGTATTAACCTCCTGCAACAACACAGGTCAGGGATGTTTTCCCATGGATACCAGCCAAAGGTAAACATCACCTTACTGCTGGTCTGGAATAAACTGAGATCATCATGTTGTGAATGATTTATGACAAAAACAGCTCATGATCATAGACACAGTTAAATAGTATGCAGTTTGGTTTTTTGGGGGGTTTTTTTGTTGTCCAATCACAGAGCTACAGAAGTTATTTCATCCAGTGAATTCAGATTTTTTTAAAACTCTAAATAAATTAATTCTATTTTATTTATCTTTTTACTTATTCATTCATTTAATTTATCATTCATCTATCTATATTTCTTTAAGTGGCTTCTGCTAGTTATCAACAGATCCTAATCGGAGTGATGGACATGTTGTTGGGTGCAGCAGTGATTTGTTGTCATCTTTCTGTGTTTAGTTTGCTGAATAATACTCGTTATATGGGATTTTTCTCCAACAGTCTGAAGACATGCAGATTTTGTTTCCTGTTTCCTAGGTTGCAAACTGGATGCATATCCATTTAGGTGTTTTGCTATCATTGGTTTTGTGCACACGCTGATGGCGTCACAAAATGAAAGTGCTCCAAATGTCTCTCACACAGAGGAGCATGAGTTTTACAGGCAGAGTTAAAAAGGACTGCCGTGAACGCTGTATGCCGGGGATTTAAATTGAGTTCTGAGGGAGGTCCGGTGTGTGATGTTCTGAGCCTCTGGCTTTTATAACTACATCTCAATAGTAAAGGTGCTATGACAGTAATAACTGAAAACTGCTTTTTATATGTGGTCAGTATTGTTAGAGAGACTAGTCTGCAGGCAGCAGCCTGAATCCTCCACCTGCGTCCTCCCCCGCGCGGTGAAGCCAGGCTCCTCACACCACCATGTGTGAAACCTTTTTTCTTTCATCTCGTTTCTTTGTTCTTCTTGGGGGAGGAATGGACTCCAGAGTGGAAGTTCCTGCAGCTCGGAGGTTGTTATGTTAGGCCGATTTAAATTGGAATAATTTTGAGCACACTCCTCAGAATTGATGCCTCCCAGCAAACTAGAGCTGATTTGTAACGGTCATTTGCTATACCCTCCCATGCTCTCATAATGGCTTTTTAGCACTCACCCCTTACAGCTCTGAACTGAGTCATGAACTCTCACATTTGTTTTTCCTTCCTCTTATATCCTTAGGAGAGTGGCCAAATCTTTTGGTAAATTTTGCAGCTTTTAACAACCCAGTTAAAATTAGTATATGAAACAGTTTTTTATAGGCTTTTGGTATGAAGTGAATGTGTAATATCCAAGAAAGAGAATTCTCCACAGTGGGGAGGATTTAAGGAATGTGGTTGTCTTTGTTTATCCCTCTGTGGGAAGTGTTTTGTCTGAGGAAGCTATTCTTTTTGTTTTAGCACTAGAAAGCATCTTGCTGCAGTGGGACCTGGAGAAATGGAGAACTGGGTTGCTATTTTCAGTCTTCAGCTAAAAAGCTCGTAGCTAATTTCTTTTCATTGTTTTCCTTCTTGAATTTAGATTCACAATTTTGTTCATACCTGTCAGCTCTGGAAGCTCTTTGTCCCACCTCACCGAAAGCTCTACATATCCATCCTTTACAGGTCTTTTGTTTAAACCCTTAAATACAAACCATTAGGGCGTCCAGTTAAATGACCACCATGCAAGTGTTGGGAGATGTTGCAGATCATTTTGATTCGGCTTTTAGCCAGAGGAGGCTCAAGCTCTACATAGGACAAGTATTTTGTCCTCTTCTGGTTCAAGTTCAGGCTGAAACTTAACTTAACTAAAACACTTCCTGGTTGAATTTGGATTGAAACATCACTTAGTTGTGGTTGAAAATGATCCCAGGGAAGGCATTATTTTTACAATGAAAGAATGTTGGTGGTTAAAACTTTTCTTACTATCTGGTTTTGTTTAAAGGTTGAAATAAATGACTTGGTTTCAGCTGAAAATGAGCTATTTTGGCCAGTTGTGAACCCAGAGGTGGGAAGAGTAGCAAAAAGTTGTACTCAAGGAAAAGTAGCGTAACTTCAAAATAACAATACTTAAGCAGAAGTAGAAAGTAAGGCAAGGCAAGTTTATTTGTATAGCGCATTTCATATACAAGACAATTCAAAGAGCTTTACATAAAACATTAAAAGCATTACAGAAGGGTGCAGAAGAAGCATTTAAAAGTCCATAAAAGAAATAAGTAAATTTGAACCTGCACCAGCTGCATGGAGGAGCTGTAGTCTGTAGTCTGAATGAAATGGAAAGGTATTTATAACCAAATTTATAAATTGTCATTAAATTCTGCTTTTAGAAATAAGATTTAAAAATTGATTTTCAAATTAAAGTATTTGATAATGAATCAATGAATACAATATGCAATTCCTCTTTAGTATGTCAATTTAAAATGTGCAGTTACAAAATGCTTTGCAGATTCGATTCCTTTTTATATGAATTAATTGTTGAATTTGAAGTTATATTTAGCTATATCTATTTTTATTTCGCGATTAATTACTCATCATGACATGTATTGCTTTTTCAATGACTCTCCTGGTCCTCCATACTTACTGCTGATGAAGGAATTTGGAAAAACATGCAGGGAAGACTGTATGAGCAAGTTTATCTCAAAAGGCATGTAAGAACCATGAAAACCCAAGGAGGTGCAATGGTTGATAAAAAACACCAAATGATGCTTAAAATGAGTATGCATGACACACTTCCTGTTTATCATGTTTTCCTGGTATTTGGCAGTATCATTTTCACAGTAGTGAAACTTTGTGTCACTACACATCAGACTGGCTGTGAATGAAGACCACAGCCATTCCAATGTGTCTCAACTGCCTGTTTAAACGATTATGGCTCTGTGTTCATGTCACAGTTCACCAGCATGACTGGTGGGTTGAGCTTAATAGCAGCTTTTATCCCAATTTTGAGCACCAAAGTTGTAAAATCCTAAAAGACAAGCTGAAACAAAGACATGTTTTAATTATGGGATTCCACCCGCAGACCATTATTGATCTTTATCTCCTTCCTTCATTGGTTATGAGTGATGAGGAAGGTGCTCATGACTGCAAGTAATTACTGTGTCAGCATAGCTCTCATTAGGTCTTTATTTACTTATGAAACAACAGTTAAGAATCGCAGTAATCACTGAACATTACAGCTAATGGAACAAAGACTATTCTAAGCTCTTCTAACTCCAAATCAGGCTTTGCAGCTCGAAATGTTCTTGCATATTTATATCCATGTGCAGTCATTTTTCACCGAACAAATGTGAAGACCTGCTTCATAAACTCTCCGATACATCACTGATGATTATCATCATTAGCGTCAACAACCATTATGGTCTCCAAAGGGCATTCTGCTCCACCTCTTAAATGCTCATTGAGATACTCAGATTCTTTCCATTATCTAACACCTCTCTGATTCTCTGTGATGTTTTATAGTCAGAAAACCCCTCTGTCTGAACTGAAACTCGACTCATGTCAACCAATAAAAATCAAGAATTCTCAATGGCCTGAAAGCATCAGTAATAGTACTAATTTGTGCAAAGACATGGAAAAATGTCAAAATGTTGCAAGTTTTTTTTCTCTCCTGCCTGCACTGATAAAAAATGAATGTAAGTTTGTGTGTTCAAACTGGGTTCAGTGAATAAAAGATTAGGTACAATAATCAGCTGAATTACAAATTAACCCATGAATCCTTCCAAAATTCCTCCAGGAGCTCTGAGTTGGAATATTTATGGATGAAAAGTCAGAATTCCTCTGTTCTGGGTCACCGGGCTTCTTATAACTTAATTTCATTTAAAGTTTGATAAGTACTCTTTTAATGACCATGGCTTCTCGCATCCTCTTCCTCTGCAAATTTGATTGGAGAAATAGTGCCGCCAACAACTTAATAACAGTAATAATTAAGATATGCACTCATCTTTTCTGAAAATTTTGTTAAAATGTAAAAAATCAGCACAATTTCATTAGAATTATTTATTTACTGCCACCATCTGCCATAACAACAGTTTCATCTTTAACACTCAAGCAAATGTCTTTATATTAATCGCATACGTGATAAAGTGTAAAGACTAACTTTTATATACTGCAAACAGTTTTTCATAAAACATCTCTATTCTCCACCTCCTCTCCTCCAGCCCATTTAAACTCCATCCTGACATGCTGTTTGTCGTTCACTAATAAAAACTTACTCTCATTAATTCCCAGGAGAAGATTTTGATTATCTTATATGCTAGCCTGTGAGGTTTCATTTTTATCTAAATACAAATTATGTAACTAAAATCAGAAGACTTGGACAACTAAGAATAGTGTTACTGATTATGATAGTGGTGTTTATATATATGTATATATATATATATATATATATATATATATATATATATATATATATATATATATATATATATATA
>JAOXYM010000016.1:26035495-26049148 GCA_028567055.1 Leptatherina wallacei | reverse complement strand
TAGCACATTTTCAGGTTCAAGACAATTCAAAGTGCTTTACATAAAACATTAAAAGCATTACAGATAAGAAATAAAAATAAATTAATAAAAAGCAGCTAGAATTACAATAAAATTACAATAAAATCATTTAAACACAAAAAACAATCATTAAACAGGCAGATTTAAAATTTTTGATTTTATGCAAAGGGGGGGGGGGCATCATGTGTTTGCGTTCGGTGTGTGTGTATGTGCATGTGTGTGATGATGAATGTGTGAAAAGTGAAAAGAGTATGATCAGGTGTGTCCTATTGATTTTGATGTTTTATACTTATAATTTTTTTAATTGTTGTTTTTATGATGTGAAGCACTTTGTGATGCGCAATTTATGAAAGGTGCTATATAAATAAAGTTTCATTTGATTTGATTTGATATATATATTTATACTTTAGAAAGAAAGTAACATTTAATAGCAGAAAGAAATTTTTTTTCCAATTTTTATTTGATCAAAAGTACCATTAAACTAAACCTATTAAATCGATAGAGATAATTTAACGTATGATCACACACAGGAGTTGGAGCTTTTTGTGAGCCTGTTTTCAGATGATGTTGAATTATAAATGAGATTATGAACACAAATACATATCAGATCAAATAAGGATTTTCAATTCTATGATAAAACACTGTAACCAGGCAACATGCCGAACTCAGCGAGACGTCTGGATGCATTTGTTCAGAATATTAGCACTCCATTTACTTAAGGAAATTGCTACATGTCACCAGAAGGGGGGGTTAATTATTCTCTCCTGCTGAAACTTGAGATGGGCACAAGCGATCAAATTGTATTCATGGCGAGTAGCAGGGGATTGTTTGGTTTCAGCTCATGTTCCTGCTAAGCCTCAGAGAATGGCTCATGTAGTAATTCAGCTCTCACTGCCCTCAACATCACCGACTCGCTTTCTGCAGCAAATGCCATTTTAGGGCTCATTTACTGTCAAAACATTGCATTAAAAAAAACCTGATCGGTGACGTGGTAGCATCCTTTTATGTAAATGAGGTTAAATAACCTCTTCAAACTGCATCTCTGGCAACACAAAGTGCAAAATCTGCATCATTTGTTACTGTTGCCTGAGCAGCGTTAAATATGCAGCATGTGCATTAACTTGTTAAGCAGCATCAATGCTCCTCTTATCACCGGCTGCGGTTAATTGAAGCCAAATGAAAGCAGCAGACTGAGTTGACGGCAGGGCTGAGGACGTGGAAGAGGCTCGGCCCTTTAACACTCTTCATTCCGTCTTTCACTTTCACTTCTCCTCCCTATCTGTTCCCAACCAAGCAGGTGCTTAATTCTGCAACCTTAGTGGACTTTGGAGAGCTCAGTGTGGGGGAGCATGCCAATTGGAACTGACAACAGGTTTCTAACACCCTCTCTTCCTACCTCATGGTGCCGTGGTCGTTGTGCGCTGCCTCCCTCGCGCCACTGTGTTATCTGCTGCGGTGGAAAGCGAGGGGAATGAATTTGTTTACAGAGCTCAAACACCTGGGACCAGAGTGTCTGACGTATTTATACGTGGAAAGTGGGACATACAGTGGGACAACACACGTTTAAATGTTTAACTGATTTTTGCAGCACTCTTCATCAAACCCATTTCATGTCCGGTTAAATCCAGCTGGTTATCCTCACCTGCCACCCTGTCAGCGAGCTTCTAATTGGTTGGAGCACTGATGTACAGGCCTCTGTTTACACTGAACAGGTGGAGTGATAAAATAGTCTTATTGGCTTTTTTCTCAGCCCTTATCCCACTTACAATGAAGAGTGTGGTCCTTCTTAACGCTGAATCATGTTATCTGTCATTTTACCTGGAATTACATCCCTCTGTGTGTCAGAGAGGAGACACTTCAAAAACAAAAGAAAACATTTATCAAGCAGTTTATTTAGTGAAGAAAAGCAAAAATGACAGCACATGAAAGTGGCCAGTGCTGTTAACTCTGTATCAAATAATTCTATCTGTCAGCAGATTAACCCAGCCCCGTGTGTGTGACTATCTATAAACTCATGCATTGAAGATGACGGGGAAAGATCTGTTAGATGTAGAAGAAACTTTAAAGAAAAAGTGACCGGAATGTTGATTCAGTCAGTAATCAGATTAATGAGGGGGAGCAATGAGTTTGCAGTACCAGTTTTTCGCATCATTCCAACAACACTGTTTAATAGGAGATAATTAGACATGATGAGGTTGACCATCCCGATTTAAAATGTTATATTACATCACCAAAGAAGACATGATTTGATGCATGAACATAATTACTCTTTAATCAGGGATGGCCACTTCTGCATTTTAAAGCCCAATTAATGCTCCCTTACGTACGTATATGGGACGTTTGTTCAAACATTGTCGTACGTTTCCGTCCTCATATTTCCATGCCTCTTTTACGTTGCCATGGTTGACCTCCACTAGTGGGCAGTGATTAGTTCATAACTCCCGCGATCTGAAGTCAGTTTCAGACACTGGTTGGCGGTGGCAATAAGTCGCTATAAAGTTGTTTCAAACTACCCAACACACTCTGAAAACTAGCATAGTCTTATTTCAAAAGCTTGTGCAATTTTTACAGTTTTTGTCCTCGTCTTCATTCTTCTTCTGCATTTTTTCCTTCCCGTCTTCTTCTTCTTCGCTGGTTTGTTTCTGCTCAGCACTGCCACCGCGGTTTCTGGTGGTACTGCTCCATCTTCTGCGTCGAGTGATGGATGTGCAAGGACCCTGAAAATGCATAACTGACGCAGGTAACGGACGAAACTGTCCGTCCGTCTGTGTATCCGCCTTCTGCGTCAAGCATAAATGGGCCTTAATGCTCCCTTACGTAGGTATATAGGGACATCCGTTTCAAAAATTGTCATACGTCGCCGTCCTCATACTTCCATGCATCTCTTACGTTGCCATGGTTGTCAAGTCGATTAATCCACTAGTGGGCAGTGCTGAGTTCAGAGTTCACTTCCGAGATCCAACGTCAGTTTCACCGGTTGGTGCCGGTAATGCACCGCTATAAATTTGTTTCCAACCACTCAACGCGTCCTAAACACTCGCACAGCCTTTCTTCAAAAGCTTGCACAATTTCTACAGTTGTTTTCCTAGTCTTCATTCTTCTTCTGTTGTTTTTTTCTTCCTGTTCCTCTTCTTTTTCTTCTCTGGTTTCTTTCTTTCGCTGGTCACTGTTTGTCTCTGCTCAGCACTGCCCCCATTTCCAATGGTATTGCTCTGTTTTCTGTGTCAAGTAATGGATGATGGCCAAGCTCTATGAAAACAGACCAAATTATGCATGTAACCGACACAGGAGACAGATGAAACTGTCCATCTGTCTGCGTATCCGTCTTCTGTGTCAGGCATAAATAG
Organism: Leptatherina wallacei; assembly: GCA_028567055.1. Classification (NCBI taxonomy): domain Eukaryota; kingdom Metazoa; phylum Chordata; class Actinopteri; order Atheriniformes; family Atherinidae; genus Leptatherina; species Leptatherina wallacei. Next base: position 26,045,783 of record JAOXYM010000016.1, on the reverse strand, counting down.
GCTAGTCTACTTCCATATGTGGTACTTAATCAGATCCATATGTGACGATCTTTAAAGCGACCTCAGTCTGAACGCTTGTCGCATTTCAATTGACTTTTATGCCATTGAAGTGAGACAGAAGTCACAATTCTCCATCAGAGGAGGCAAGATCAACTGTAAACAATGGACAAAATAATATTATATCAGTTTTGTCGGCTCAGACTGCACAACAATTTCAAAATTGATACACGCATGCTGACATGTGCAGCATCCATATTTACCTCCGTAAACACAGAATGCTGCATTATGCACATGGGGGCTGTCAACTGTTCACACTGGAGTCTCATGGAAGACACATTAACTTATAATGTTAACCTGCTGAAAAAGAAATCTCAGCAAAAAATCTTAATTGAGCATTAAGACCTGCAGGGTGAGTGTAGCCTTAGATGTTTCTCTGACTCAAATTTAAAAATTAAAAGGTTTGTTGCAAAACTTGACAAAAGCTGTGTGAGGTCCATTTCCTTCTGTTAGATTCAGAATACATAATAATACAGCAGACAAATCATCCAACATCCCTGCCAAAAAGTCATGAACAAACGTATATTCAACACAGATTTGCCACTAGATGTGGTAGTTAAGCAGAAAATCTCAATTCTCAAGCAAATCAAACTACGTAAACAAATATTGGCTTGTTGTAATTCATCAAACTAGCTGTGAAACGTGCACAGTTAATGTGTGCCACCTTTTTCATGCTGTCACAACCATTTCATGCATTAAAATGCCAGGAGCAGTCAGTTTCCTTTCTGTAGCATCATTCACAGCAGAAAATGTGAGCACCCAGGTGAACAATGAATGTGTATTTGTGCCATATGGAGTGTGTGGCTCTCTGCCTGGAAAATCCTGTTTTCTCTTCAGATGCCTTCACCTAGGCAACGCCTTTTGGGAACCAGAAGAAAAGGAAGGGTGAACTTGACTTTGGTAGAAGTCTTGAATCCACAGAAGAATACGAACCCTATTTTTAGATGCTAAAAGTAAAGCTTGTAGTGTGAGAAGTGCATGTCGGGCTGCCAGCTGTGCAGCTTCTTAGGTGTCGCTGAGTTCATGATGGACCACAGACCTCAGATTATTCCAGCTTTGAGTCTGTAAAGTGTTGATTGTGTTGTTTTGTTCTTCCAGGTCATAGCTTGCATGTTTTTATGCTTTGAAGCAGTGAGCAGACTCCGAGTCATTGTGACTGTCAGTATTAATAGTTATACGCTCTGAAATAACAAGGATGTGATCCTATCCACAACCATGCTCGTGTGCACAAATGTGTTCTTGAGAGACAATTGAAATTCAGGCCTGGTCCGTCACGAACCCCCAGTCGTTACAGTCCTGGCCTTGGTGGATTTTGCTGAGACTCACATTCCTGTCTGAGATTTATTATCTCCTACCCAGCCTGGTATTTTACGGTTTAATGACCAGCAATCACTCCCATCATCAGGGTCAGTTACAATTACATCCACTTTGCCTGTGCTCAAGCAAATGCTACTTGGTTTGCTGCCTCTGGGATCCTTGTGGCTTAGAATTCCAGAGCTTACTGCGTTTGCTATGACTATAGATGAGAAATTATAAAGAAAGATTGAAATCTAGATAGTCAAGCCCCCAGAACGTTTCAGCCAACTACTGCCCCTGTTTATGGGCTGTGTGGATTTGGCCTTGAATCTGTAAAAGAGGCACTCAAACTCACTGTTGAGTGATAATAACAGTTGGAACAAAACTGCAATATCAGCCATTAAACATCAAAAGGTCCCACTTCACCATCCTTTATGAATTAAACATTACTTGCATGTCATATTAACACTCTTCGCTCTCCCAAATTATGTTTATGTTTAGTTTTTTGGGTTTGTTTGTTTTTTGTCCTTCTGAACCATGACCATTGGTGCATGTTGATTATTAAGACCTTTACATTATTGTAGGAGGTATTGTATATCATTAAACTATTGATTTTTATTATTGATATTGATTAATCACATTTTAATCACATAACAATAGTTGCCCCTAAAAGCAACATTATTTTATTCAAATGGATTTTATCAGACAACTGAATAAGATAATAGACACAGACATGAATATTGTAAACTCAAGCTCTAGTAATGTGTAAAAATGCTTTTAATGGGTTTAATTGCTTTTAATTGCATTTCCAATCAAAACAGTAGAAAAAGAAATACAAAAAAAATATCCCTAGCCAAAACTGAACAGACCTAAAATTAAAATACCATTTTAAGTACTTTGACTAACAGCTCCGGCTGTTCTCTAATCAACACTCTACAACATGTTACAGTACTTTTAACTTTTTTAATGTTTCTGTCCACACTCTTCATTGTTAGGCATTAACATCTGACAGTAAGCCAGGGCGGGATCAGCCAGCAGCAGCTTTGAGTCGGGTTATGGAGCAGAGGTGAACATCTCCTACTCTAACGGCTGGGATTAATGCTGCACGAGAACACTTGTGGATGGAGGCGTGGCCTGTGCCAGCACCCGCTGCTCAATGATAAATGTTACGCGCTTTCACGTCAGTCTCCAATAACACCAGGAAAAGACTCTAGATTTGACGCTAGTCACAGTTTTTGAAAAAGAGTCACTAAAGGGGTCTGTAAACTTTCTAAATATAGCGACAATGTCACTAGAAGGCAACACTGGGTTAGCCAAGCTCTGACGTGTCCATCAGTGTAATCAGTGTACCAGAAATTGTGCACTGACATATGTTCCACAATGTTTGGAACGTAAACTGCAATTAAATGCATCAATTTTTTTTCATGCGTTCATTTTCTTGTAATGAATTAATCGTGTTAAGGCGCATTAAGGTCCCATCCTTACTTTAAACTAAACAACTATACAGCACATTTGTTCCTTTTTTTCTTCTTATCATTTTTCTTATATTTTCTTTGATGAGCCAAAAAGTCCTTTTAAAAAAAGGTAAAAACAACACTTTGAACCATGGGTCTGGAGTTTGGAACCAAGATGTGATGATTGTTTTTCTTACAGTTGTTTAGTTAACATATCAACACACCAAGACAACAATATTCTTATTTCCTGGGTGTGTAAAAGCAATGAAATGACTGTTATCATTTTAATGGACGCCATGCCTGGGTTTCATGTGTCACATCTGCCTCAGAAGTTGTCATCAACATGAAGTGATGATCAAGCTAGGTCAGTGTTAACCAGAGCATGTTGTTGAAAAATGCTTTGCAAACTTCAAAAAGAGCAGAGTCAAAGCATGCCAGAGTTTTCTGTGATAGCTTGGTTAGGGTCCTTCCCTGCTGGCTTCTGCTAAATTTAACCTCTGTTTTCCTCTCTTACCTGCCAAGATTGCTGCTGTTGAGCAAGAAGTGAACTACAGTTGAACTAATTTTAACTTGTGCCAATCATCACCGACATGTCCTACCAATCTTAATGTTGAAGGTTACATAAACTGGACTCCAGCAAAAAATCTAGGCCTTGATAGAGTGAAACAGCTGGTCGTGGTTTGTGTACACCAAACGCACATTCCCAGCCAGCATGTCCATGTGGGGCCCATAAATATAATGGGTTATATTTGGGCTGCAGATAAGGGACCCGAGTGAGTTTGTCTGCTGTTTCCAAGGGGGCCTCACCCGTGTTTACCCACATGGGTTTCAAGTTGGTTTTTGGTTTTATTTGGGCTATGTGGGTACTGATTGGACATGGGCTTGAATTGGGCAAGCCCATGCCGTTGGTTTCAGTTACATGGGCCCCATATGTTAAACCCATATGGGCAAACACAGGTGAGGCCATCATGGAACCTGCTGACAAACCCACTTGGGTCCCTTATCTACAGCCCCAAACCCTAGTGGGCCCTGCATGGACATGCTGGCTGGGTAGCAACAATGCTATAAAGTCACCAAAAGTTGTACTTCCAGGAGCAGAAACAATGCAGGATTTGTCATGAGATTTTCTTAATACCAACTATTTTCAGCCATCTTTACAGCAAGAAGTTCTAGATGTCCATGATTTTCCATGCTTTCATCTGCTTGGCTGGTCTGAAGCACTAATATGTCACAATTTGACATATCGGGGTACTTAACAGGGTTATTCTCCATTTCAAAGATTAAATCTTGTTGGATGACGTATGGCATCACATTGCTCAACTTTTTTAAGATATCTTGGGCTGAACTCGCATCTAAACTGTGAAAATATTCGGATGTCTCAGATCTTTTTTTCTCCAGAATTATGTGAACCTGTAAAAGTCACATAACTGAAACCGAGCCGTTTTCCAGCTTCATATTCAGTTACCCTTAACAACCACTAGGAGGTGTGAGTGTAACTGCATGTTCATTATTTCCTGCATAAACACATAATAAGCATAATTAATCGGCTTGAGACTTGTTTAATTTGATTTCTAAGTAGATTTTTGACAGCATTTTTATGAAATGCATCTTCATGTGTTACTTCCTGTCTGTGCTGTATCAAACACACACACATTTATCGACCTAAACTGCCTGCACTCTTCGAGCAGCAACGACTGTCCAAAAACCGAAAAGGTTTTTCGATAAATCAGTGCGCTGCACATCACTCCTCACCTGTCTCATCTTCACCGCTCCGGTTCTCCACTCTTCTCCACCTCTATCTACCATTTCCCCCTATCTCTTTTCATCTCCTCTAATCTATCCAGTAATTGCCTCCTCTTTTTTTTCCCCCTCACATGGCAGAAAACACAGTATAGTTATTTTGACACCAGGAGCCGACTGAAAAATCTCGTGCTTCAGCAACATATTCACATTGGTTGTGTTAGGAGAGAAACCAAAGGGACATGAATAATGAGTTAGTCCTTGTTGGCCCTGTTTTACCGCTGTGAGAGACAAGCTTGAGGTTGTGGAAACACTTTGCCTTGCTTAATATACTTCATAGATCTCATGCACTCAGCTGCATACAGATAGACACAGCATGAGGATGCATACATTACCCGCAGGTTCCCTGATGGACTTGTATAATGCAGGAGAACCATTAATACAAGCCAGGATGCAACCTAAGCTCTGCCATTGTTGCATATGACCATTTTACTCTCATGATGCACTTGGACATTAAACACTGTACTTCATTCATCCATCCTACAGCAAGTGAAAGCTGCTTATCTTAAAGATACTTTATAAGGAACAGGCCACATTTTCAAGATTTTTTTTAAAAGAAGGAAAAACATTTTGTTGTTCAGGGTCTGATGAAAAGATCAATATCAATTTCACCATGCGAGTGTCTGGTACAGATACAGGAAAGCTACTCTTTAAACCGTGAGGGAAGTAAGAGTGTACACTTGGTTTTGAAAGCTTCCTGTTGTGCTGCCCTCCCTCAGGTGGTTTCTCAACCATTTACTGCCAGCACATTGTGTCTAAAATGGGCAGCTATCAGTTGTGCTTTCGCTCTGCTGTTCGTTCATGTCTTTCCAACATAAAACAGACCACTTTGCCTTTTTATGTGAAAAACCGACCCGCATCCATGATCCTGCTTAAAATGTAGAAACAATGGGCTGCTTTAACATTAATCAGCCATGACATTAAAAGCATTTGTATGTATGTCACCAGTCCCCCTGGTACAACAGGATTTGTGTGGTAATTGGCATGGGGATACTGGCAGAGCGTCCTTTCTGCTCTGTGGGTTTCAGGGTGGTACCTCCAATTTGGACTGTTTGTCATGGATCTGAACCTCAAACCTGAGCATTGTTTGCTGTGTGGCAGGGCTTATTTTCAGCCATCCGGGAGTTACCGGGTCCAAAACCATGCCCAGGTGGGTGGCTCGTGTCAATAGGAAATCCACATAAATTAGAGGATATAAGGTTTCTGGAGCAGAGCATTAAAAGGAGAGTGTCAGTGTTATTCCTGCCACTTGTCAGATGTTTTGATTTATTATTTAACCCCTATGCACCCCTTTAAAAAAAGCACAAAAATGTGTATATAAAAATCATATCATTAGAAAATTATGATTCTTTATTTTCTTTTTTTCTTTTTCATTCTTTAAACAAACATCAGTCTTGTCCATATATATCAAATATTAGTGAATTTTAAACCTTTTAACCCTTAAATTTCCATGTTTTGATCATCAAATTATGGTTTAAAAACACAACATTTTTTAACATATTTCATGTAAACTGGAGTATTTAAGGTTTGAATATTGCAGCCTGGTATATTCTAAATTTTTGCATCAACATTAATTAATATGCAATTTCATATTTGCTCAGTGTCAAATAGTCCAGTTTTGCACCCTAATTCACATAAATGTGTACATTGACAATCATGTTGTAAAAGTTAAAGTTCTGTTTTTCTTTTCTTTTTTTTCCTTTTTCATTCTTCAAACCAGCATCAGTCCTAACCATGCATATCAAAGATTAATGATATTTCAATCTTTTTAACCCTTAAATTGCCATGTTTTGATAATTGTGAAACTCCATTTTATGGTGTTAAAACACAAAAATTAAATAATTTTCAGTATACTTTATGTAAACTGGATTATTTTTGGTTTGCAAACTGGTATATGTTAAAAATTAGCAGCAACATTAATTTACATACATTATTTTTTGCTCGGTGTCAAATTCTCCCATTTTGCAAACTTCTGCACAAATACGTGTACTTGAAAAATCAAGTTATACAATATACTAAATTGATTTGAAATTAATTATAATTCATTTAGATTCAATAAATGAAACCCTAGTCAGTCTTAATCATACATATCAAACAGCCTATTAAGTTCTATGCATGTGCTGTAACAATGAACATACTGTCCATGAAACAAGCCTATTTAATAGAACAACAAACAGAAAACAGAATATGAATAAGTCTAGAAAATAATATAACAACACTAACAATAACATAACACAAGAACAGTTACAACAGTTCAGAGGGGGCAGGAGCTGCAAACTGTGATGTAATGTTCCTTACAAAGAGGTTTTTCTACTGTTTTTGCTGGTAGTAATAATAATAATGATAATGATAATAATAACGATAATAATAATGATAATGATAATAATAACGATAATGATAATAATAATGATAATGATGATAATGATGATAATGATGATAATAAATATGCTTTTATTTTTGGATATACTTAGTCTATAGAATCCAAGCCTTGTTTGCAGCGGTTTTAATTTCGTTGAGTCTTCAGGCTTAATGACAATAAAGGCATTCATTCATTCATTCATTCATATAATTCAGGATCATCTGGGGCTTCTTCTTCTCACCGCCGCTGATCTCTGGCTACCAGGGTTTTGTGCTAAGCAGCAAAACATTGTTTTTTCAGCCGATATAGAGAATCATCCTCCAGGTATATGATGTTTTCGCATCGCAGGCTACCCACATTTGCCAGCTTCATTGGCATGTACTGCATAAAACTGCAACGCCCCTTATATGGCACCAGCTGCTCCTCCATGCAGATGTCCTCATCAGGGTTGATGATCAAGGAGAGCTGGTCAGTCCAGTACTCCCACATGGCAGCCAGCTTCTCTTCTCCCTGGCACCACGGTGTAGAAAGCCAGTCATCCAAACTAATGGCACCAGAGAGGAGGGTAAACTTTTTTGACCGACATGTTTGCACAAAAGATCAGTCAGCCTGCTTTGCCACAGCTGCGGTATACGCCAGCCAACAGCAGGAGGCCAACAAAGGCACACACAGTGGTGTCATAATAGCCTTCCATTGGTGTTTGACATTTTTGCATGGAGTCAGGTAGGAAATGAGAATGTTTCCTCCAACTTACTTTTATAAACTGTGCTGCAGATACAGCTGCGTAAACAAAGATGGGGTCTGTTTTGGTTTCACGTGGACTGTAACTTTCGTGTGCCGCAAAAGGCCATATGTTTTGTTTATTTCATGCAGGTGACCATATGTAAATGTAAGTTGTATGTATTCTATAGTAAAAATATGTGGTGCCTTGAATGTTTGGATGAAAATTACACATGAAACAGAGAACATGGAAAAGTTGCCACTTGAAAGCTACCTGCGCCTTTATGCATTCGGTCACACAGTAGTGAATCATCCACCCCGTCAACACGCGTGCACAGACACATGAATCTAAATGCATATGTTTCCTTATTCACATACTCACACACACATACAAATCTAAAACTGAGGAGCATGTTTGGGGTGCAGAAGACACATCATAAGCTCTCCTTGGCAGATAAAGTGGTTATTTTCCATGTTTGGCATAACTTGTGAAAATGACGTAATTGGGGAGGGAATCTCACAGACAGAAAGCCCATAGCTTCAAATTAAGTGAATAATTTAGAAAATGCAGGTTTTGTACTTTTATTCCAGCAGGATCAAAAATAGAAATCTGAATTGGTTTCAATGTGCACATTTTTGTGCTTAGGGCACCAATGTTGAGTAATTAAGTCAACGTTGTTTACATTAGCTTAAAGATAAAAATTCACCAAAAAAAACTTGAGAACATAAAAAAATTGCAATTTTTTGCATCTCTCCCATTTAAAGGAGGTGGAAAAAATTATAACATTTTTTAGAAGATAAAATCCAAAAACACATAAATGTGCCAAGGTGTGATTAAGGGTTAAGCATCTTTTGTAAGTCCAAAGCTTCGCTATGGAGTTGGATGGGGTTCAACAATAAGCCAGCATTTTTCTCTTTCACAGCCCCAAACTCGGAGGCAATTCTGACAGCCTTAACTGGTCAAACTATTCCCGTGAGAAAACCAGCTTTGGATTTTTACTCAAATTTTTATAATCCGTGCTCAGTAGCCACCTGTGTTCAGAGCTAGCTTATAGGGTTTCCACCTGCGTGACTACATAAAGGAGGACACCTCAGCAGGACGAGGTGGATAAACAACAGCTGCTGCATGTATCCGGATAAATTTTAGCGAGGAAAACCTGCTCTAGTTTGGCAGATGCAAATTCACACACACCAACCAAGTGGTGATTCAAGGAGACAAAAGAAATGGACAGTACAATTTAAACAGGACTATCTATCTTTTTTCTTGTTTATCAGAGTAGACAGAAAACATGCTGTAAACAGCTGTAATTTTGTACTTATATGCACTAGTTTATGTTTACACTGCAAAAATAGTCTATCTAACCAAGTCCAGCCAAAAAGTCTTTTTGATCTTGCTTTGAGAGTGATACACACATGCAAGAGCATGTGCTAGATTATTAATCATATTTTGAGAGTATATGTCTTTTATTTCTTACTAAGTTACAAAACCTTAAAATCTAAAAATTTAAAAAGCATATCAAGTTAAATCATCTTACTGAGAGTTGGTCTGAGATCACGTTATGTCTTTCACACCTAACTTTAGCTGTAAAAACTTGTTTCAAGACTTCCATGAACCAATTCACAAACCCTGCCAAAATTATCTTAATATAAGGGAAAAACACTTGATAAGATTTCCTGAAATAAAAAAATGTCTAGACTATAGACAAGTAGGGATGGGTACCGAATTCAGTACTTTTATTGGTATCTACCAAATTTCATCGGTACTACTGAGTACCTCCATTCAGTAATATGATTGTGTGATGCTGCCTTTGCCCCTTCAGCAGGTGCTTTGTTCATTAAAAAGAACAAAACTGTCAGCTACTCTTGAAATAAGAAAAATCATCTTGCTTAGACTTTATTGTCCCCGAGGGGAAATTATTTCCACAGACCGGGCCCCTGAACCCCCGTCACCAAATAACAGACTGTGTTGCACAGAACACAGCATGACACAACATAACAATACTACACAGGACACAGCATTACACCTCAGTGGGGCCTGTTGTTTAGAGCAGCTATGACTGCGGGCATCACGCTTTTTCCTAAATGAGCCTTCCTGCACCGCAGTGTCCTATATCTACGCCCTGAGGGCAATGGGGTGAGGTATTTGTGTAGTGGATGTGTAGAGTCCCGTGCTGTTGAGATTGCAATGCGTGTGGTGGCCTTATTATTGAGTTCAGTGAGATTGGATGTGGGCAGACCAATGATCTTTGCAGCAGTGCCGGTTATGCGTGCGAGTTTAGTCCGGTTTTTAACAGCGAGCATGTTATAAAAACAGATCTTGCAGTACAGTAAGATGGATTGAATGATACTTTGGTACGGTGATAGAAGGAGATGTGGGGCAACATAGAGTCCTTTAAGTTTACGGATGGCTGATGGTCTCTGGTGACTCCGTTTGTGAATGTCTGTAATGTGCTGATCAAAGGTGAGTTTATTGTCCAATGATATTCCAAGGTATTTGAAACTGTCAACAGTTTCTACTGTTTGATTGTTGCTGGATGATGGGTCAAAACCTTGGGGGATGGAAAATGGAGACTGCCAGCACTTTGCCATGGAAGCACTCACT
>JAOXYM010000016.1:25989304-26018130 GCA_028567055.1 Leptatherina wallacei | reverse complement strand
GTCTCTGCACCCCATTAAAATGAGACTTCACTTCACGTAGAGGACTAGTCCCTATTCAGCTTGGACAGCATGCTTTTACTTACATGAATCCTGAGTGATGTGATTATAGGTGCACAATTGCAGACACATTTGGGGCACTTTGATACAAATAAATATGGCCCATGCTGCATTTAAGGACCATTTTTCCATCAAACATACTTCTGTCATTTTAACATTAGGTGTAAATGATCCACTTTGGATCAAATCATGGCTGTAAACAGACTCCTAGTGATATCATAAGCTTTATCTTGGAGTCTTAAAGGTCTCCAAAGGGCACATTAGGGTAGAATCACTTTTTCTGTGTTTTTTTGAGCAACTCAAAATCTCAAATCTTACACTTTGTTCGGAGCCCCTTTGGGTTGAATATCTCTCTGAGTGGTTCAGCTTTGCAGTCCATTTCTATATCTCAGTCTAGGCTCAGTTTAACTTTAGAGAAAAGTAGCAACAGTTCTTTATGAAGCACGGCTGAATTTTGGCAGATTTTCTCAGTGACAACGGCTGATTCAGCTTCTATCTTCATCCTGTCTCTTCTCGGAGATCTCTCCAGCCAGTAAGTCTCTTGATGTTGACTCTTGTCTTATTTATTGCTCTGTTCCTTTGTCTCTTCCTCCGATAATATCCTCTTGCATTTCTTTGATGAATCAGCCACAGTGTGCATTCAAACCTGCCACTGTGTTGATGTCCTAACTTTATTTGTGGTGTTTAAAGTGGAACTCATCTGTAAAGTGTTGCGGCATCCTTGAAGAAGAAGTTGTGAAGTGCGGTTTCTCATCCTCAGGACGCTGCTAGGCAACGGCAGCTCCAGCATGGAACATTATAAATGTCACTGTACAATCACAATGAGCTAGAAACACAGATTTTTAAGCTCAGAAAGTTTGTCTCTGAAAACTTAACAGAAGAAAGTGGAACCAACATGAGACAGAGGAATTATTTCAAGAGATTTGACTGGAATAAAACCCCGCTGGCTGGTTAATTAGTTCTGTGGTGCAGTGCATTCTTTTAAAAACCTGGACAGCCTTCTTTGTCATTTATATTTCATTTCATTACATTGATATTGAAGTTAAGATTTATAAGAAATATCTTAAATTAATTAATTCTGCGATTTAAAAGTTTTAAAAAACTGAAAAAGAAGCTGTTTTACTGTATCTCTGTATTACTTTGACCAAAGTTTTCAACAAGTATATCTCCTTTAATAATTTATTACCTGGGAAAAATGATGTGTTTTCAAACTGCTGCTTGCTATTTGTGGTTACGTTACCTTGACTTCTGGGTGGCAATCATCAAAAGAGAAAAAATAGATGTTAGCTTTAGACTAAAAGAACTTTTTGTTGTTAATGTGCCATTGCAGTGAAACAAGCAGTACAGTTTTCTACTTTCCAGTGCATTTAAAAACAAGGGAAGACATCAATAGGATTTGGTCAATCAGCTTAATTAAATGTGCTGTTGTGAAGCTTTTCTCCTGAGTTTTGGCTCAGCTGCAGTCTTACCTCAGACGCTTCCCTCCACGGTTGAATTAAACATGGTTTATGTCTAATGTCTTTTACTTCCAGACTGCCAGAGCACTAAAGGCAGAGCTTGAAGCAACTTGTTGGCTAATATCAGCTTTTATTAAGCTATTTGCTTTGTTTGCTTTTGTCATTTTGTCTGCAGCAAAGAGGCCTCAGACGAGACTAAACTGCATGCTATTACGGCTGGAAAGAGAGAGAGAGAGCCATTTGAGTGCCAAGCTACCTTTTTGCATTTGGCAGGATGAATGCATTTAGATATGCTGGGCAGTCACATGAGCTGAAACCAGCAGCTTTCTTCTCTTTTCTCCGGTTATTCCTGTATTTGCATTTTATTTATTAAGTGAGTGAAAATGTACATTTTCAGAAAAACTGAAAATCGGCAGTGACAGATGCTGCAAATGATTACCCACTCTGCTTATAGTCCACATGCACAGATTGCATGGCAGTGTGGAATTTCCAGAGGATAACTTTGTAAACCCATTAGCCATTTTAGGGGGAAACACAACACCCTTTCTCATCTGCTTCAGAGACAAACGTCCTCTGTTTAAGGCCTGTAATTGAGTTTTGCAACAAGAGACAAGAATTTTGTCCAAGCAAGCAGGAACATGACTGAGATTTAAAGTTCTAAGATTTGTTAACTTGTGAGGAAAAGATGAGCCTCTTAAAACCATCTTCAGTACACTGTAATTATACTGTCTAGATCTTTTCCATAGCAACAGACATCATTAGGCTTGGAAACAAGATCTTCTCCATGACTGATTTATTCCCCCTCCCCCCCCCCCCCACCCCCCTATTCTTTGAAACAATACATTTTCTTGGCCTCCGGGTCTTCTGTTGATATGATAGCATATATAAAAAACATGTCTAAATAGAGCCTTATTAGATCAGCAGTTCAGAGTCAGTCTGTGCAGCTTCAGTAGAACCACTCCCCAAAACAACTGAATTATTTTCCTGCTTTTCTCTTCTTTTTTTCTCCTCCACTGAATTGTCAGATTAGTCCATATCCTGACTACTGAGCCATATTGAGCAGCACATTGTAGATTTTCTTTTTCATTTTTTACTCAGAAATGAGTGAATTATAGTCTGCTGATAATGCCCCTGTTGGCTGAGCCTTGTCTCACAGCTTGGCCTCTTTGTTTACTGTTAGAGGAGCATCCTTTCAGCCACCCCTGAAAACAAAAAATGAGCATTAGTTCTTTTTTTTTTTTTTGCAGAATTGGGCTTTGCTCTGCCAAATGAACATCTGTGCCGATTGCTGCTCTGGCCCTCATGACTGACAATGTTGCACAGCCCTGATATTGACTGTGACACCTCTCTTGTCGCAGGGACATAATGAGCAGCACAATGCATTAGCTCTTTCACCAGGGCTGTGTGCCCACGGAGGAGCCACTGGAGCTGTTTGGGGATCTTGGGGAGTCAACAGGTGCAATAAATTTTCATCAGGCTTGCAACAGAGAAGGAATTGTGCAGCTTTACAGTGGTACAAAAAAAAAGACAATTCCAAGTGGTAGGCATCTAGTTCTTCAGCTTTATCTGTCATTTTTGCAAAGTGCTCATTACAGCAGTATCTCTTCACTGCATCAACTGTCAGACTTGTCAAAATGTCACAGCCCTCTGGCAATTACTGTGACATCTTTATTCCATATTTTTATTTTCCATTGATCATCTTTTTTTAATCTACACTGCTATTTCTATGTGTTTTGAGCAAAATCAAACACATCCAAGTTCTATATGTCTTTTTAAACTTTATTTTGAGGAAATTGTAAATAGAAAATGCACTTTGTGTGGATCAGAACTATCTCTAACTGGGACTGCAATCCATCACACTGGAAGACAAGAACACATAAAAACCCACAGACCTTTCCTTCTATGGTTTTCTTTGCTCTCTAATTGGCCGATCAGATGATAAAAACAATGGTTACCAGCTCTTGCTTTGCTCCACCACCATGAAATAGGATGTTGTTTTCATTTTCTGTATGATGGAACCATCACGGTCACAACTGGACACGATGCAGCAGATGTATTTATTTTTAATGCACAGTTGATCGAATGGGTCAGCGAAGTTTTACATAGACGTAACAAACCTTTTTCTGCTTTTGAAGTTCCTCCTTTAGACGGGGAATAACTTGCTGAGGCTGAAACTTTGTGCATGGTGCAGTGTATAATAAAACATGTCATTGGACACATAAAAGCACCGCAACAGAGAAGGACAGATAAAAATCTGCACTTATTTTGAATTATGCATACCTTCGTGGAATGGAAATGGTTGTATCTGCGGCAGCACAAGTGGCAAAGTTGTCTGTAAAGTGCCCCCTCAGAGGAACTAAAGGAACTTCAGCCTGCAGATGAGTTGCAGAGAAAAAGGCTTTGCTGGCCAAATTTAGCTGTTGAGCAGAGGCCCCATTTCTGCTGCAATACAAGAGGGAGTGCAGCTAATGCCTCAGAGACACTCAAGTGCTGACATTTTAGTTGTTTATTTACTTTTTGCCTTCATCTGTGCATCACTTTAGGGACAACTGTGAAGCCCAACTCGATCCATCAGTGTTTCGTTCACCAGTGATGGCACCACAAGGGTCCTGTGCACTGTTGTCACAGCCATCCACGATCAAATGTGTGTTTAGTCCCAAATCAGCAGCATAACAAGCCACTTGTGATTGCCAAATGCTGCGGTACTTTCTTTCTGGGGCTAACAGATTGAGAGGAAGGTCTTGGTCGTGTCATTTGATAATTTTGCAAGGGAATTGGAGTCAAGTCCCATGAAATGCACAAACGAGAGCAAAGAGTTACATTTGGTGTAGCAAAAACACAGGATGGTGACATCACTATAAAGATATCAAAAGAGGGAAGAAATCTGAGTTAACGCTCGAAGTATACCCATGCGAGCTGTGACAATCCATCATTTCACTCTGTTAGACTTAGTCTCAGTAAGGCTGACACATTCTCAGTATGTACGCTGATATCAGTACACTTATGGATGACGGCTAAATCCTTTAACCGCACCCCGCATGGCCTTACATTTCATTTTCAGTTACAGTTTAAATGAAATCTCAGCTGGGCAGGCCAGTGGTACAGTGGTTACCACTGAGGTCTCTGTGTGGAATATGCAGGGGAATCTTCGCAGTAGAGGCAAAAATAAGGAGCCTTTAAAATGTTAAACAGCTTTTTGATTCTCCGTACTCTTCCACCAGGAGGTCAATGACGTGAATCTAGCTGCTCAGCCTGGCCACAGCTGAGAGAGCTGAAATTAATTAATCAACACTGAAGAAAAAAATCTAATAACTGGGAAATCAAAAGTCAAAATGAAGAAGTGAAACAAAGGTTTAATAACAGCAACTGAAAAACAAGTTTTTAATCACAATCCAACATGTGACATCATCATCTGTCAAGAGTGACCTCACTTATAGAGAGTGGTACCTAATCAGTTAACTCTATAAAAAAAAGTGCTTTATCCATAACTCAGCAGACACATTCTGCAACCTAATAAAGGACATACATTTCTAAATATCCTCAAAGTTTCAAACTGTTCAAAAAACTCCCAAACTCTGCTTCATTCACACCAGACCTGCCACACTCAGAAACCTGGTCCTAAAAGAGTCCAAACAGGCACAGACTGGCATCTAAGTTCTGAAGAAAAACTAGAAAAGGTATATTCAAACTTAAGTCGGCACAGTGTTGCAATGATAAATAATGATTGCTTTTCTTTGGATGGTTTCTAGTTTCTTCCCATTTTCCAAAAACATGGATATTGGGTGAAACCAATTTGATTCCCTTAGTGAGGTCAATACTTTGTATGAATTACCTAAAGAAAGAAACATGTATTTCAATAAATAGTACTTATATGGTTCAAAGTTAGTCAAGCTAATGGATTTGTTTTAACTGGATTATAATTGGACTTCAATGAACTGGATTCAGTTGGACTGTATCTTTGCACCTCTGTATACTTAACTCCAATGTCTAACTATTATTTAATATCCTACACATGCATGTTCTGAGATAGCTTCTGTTGGTATGTAGGGGGTCCATGATTGTCTAATGTCTATTAATGTTCAATGTATTGTATTGTTTTGTATGTATCCGCCCCCCTCAGTAAGCTTAAAATAGCTTCCACAAAAGCCCTGATTCACACAGTTATAAAACTCTCCTTCAGTTTGAATTTAAACAACTTTTGTATGCAAGTGTGTGTGTGTGTGTGTGTGTGTGTGCGCACGTGCGTGTGTGTGTGTGTGTAAATTAAACTAAGTAGCACTAAAAGTTAAAGAATAAAGTGCCTTGAGATTACTTTGTTGTGAATTAGTGCTTTACTAAACTGAAGTGAAACAGTGATTAAACCGGTGGTGGTGATGAGTGTAAGCCAACATGATTGTCTATCTTAAGATGGAAAGAATAACTTTATTGTCCCAGAGGGACATTAGGCTTGGACACCAGTGCTACATCAGGTGGCAGTCATTATTAAAAAGTACAGCAATGACAAATAGTAAACACCAACTACTTGGTGATTGTGGTAGTCTGCTGATCTTTCTGGGCAGTGTCCTGCCTCTTGCCTGTCTCCGCTGGGATTGGCTCCAGTCTTGACATGATGTGAAGTTTTTACTCGTCTTCCTGGGGTTACAAATCGCACCCCATGTCACAATTGGCATGCCGTATTGTTGTAACCTTTAACAGTCTGTGCAAGTGGCTGGCTTACAAAGAGGAAGAGCTGGAGGGAAGAGTGTGAACCGTGACAAGCTTGTGACTGTGTCTAGACATCTCTTTGATTCATCCAAACCACGGAAGGTACAGTTATTAGCCCCTTTCACAAACCTTCACTGATGATCGGTGTGGTTTGTAAAAGGCAGAGTTAGAACGGATGGGGGTGTGAAAGTTGACGTTGTGATAATGCATGCTACGTTTGACTAGCACTTTGCAAAATTTAAATGCATAAACAATCAGCACTGAATCATACAGAATGCAATGCATCTAAATATTCTAATATCATGTGCTATTTAAAGCTAACTAGTAGCCAGCTAGGAAAAAGTGTGAAGGCTACCTTAGACAACATACCAACTTCTTATTTGTCCTCCTCTTCTGTAGTGACTTATGAAATGACCATAATGTAAGGACATACTGGTGCAGGAATGTTTGGTTCATTTATGAATAGAGCGGGGCTGATCATTGCTTAAGGGGATTCTTCTACTCAAATATGATTTAAAAGCAGATAATTTGAAACTGGAAATTTTTTATTTGTATACGAACATCACACTTTCAATACAATTTCTTCTCATGTTATTTCTGCAGTGTAATGGTGTCATTTTCTCAGCAGCAACACCTTCTGTTTAGGATGCAGATTGTAGTGACTCAAGCTGCTTCAGACATTAAAGTCGGGCACACACATGAAGATTATCGGGCTACATTTGTCCCAATTTTCCCCCTTCCCGACCAGGATGGCAAATGCCCAATTATCTTACATCTTATAAGATTATGCTGTGGTGTGAGGTGTGTTCAGAGTGAATCTGTCCCAACAATCGGCTCTGAAAGGAAGCGGGGCTGACAACTGCAAGTATTAAACTTGTTCAATATTTACGGGGGAAACTGGCGACTCCCTAGTCGTGACTATGTGAATTGTAACGTGGAACGGAATGTTGCCAATCAAAAGTGCGAGGTGACAGGAGCTGGGGAGCAAGGACGCAGGCTCTGATCCAAGTAGATCAGTGGAAGCAGACGAAAACAGGAGCAATCATGGCCGACGTGAAACATAAAGTCTGGTGGACTTCAGAAGTGGAAGACTGACTCGTGGAGCTGTGGGAAGAGAGAGAATGTTTATTCACCGTCTCCGCCAAATCGTATCTAACAGAAACGAGGATTGTTGCAATCTTTCTTCTTCCTATTTGTTTTTGTTAGATCATGTTAGAACACGCTAGATTTCTGGCTTGGAGGACTAGATTCTAGGTCTGCTGTGGGACAGAATTGTGTGGTGTGTTGAGATTATTGGAGCACACCACACACAGTACAATGAAAACTGTTCAATCCCTTCTTTTTTTATTATCATGTGTGGGGTCTCTAACATGAAAAAATCTTTTCAGATTTAGGAAATACTTATGCGTGTATATCATCAGTATTTTTACAAATGATTTTTAATGTTGGTGAAATTAAATCCTCAAAAGCTGCTTTTATGTTTAATCTTCTTTAAAATAAAAAGCTGCTAAAAATAGATAAATTACAAGATAAACATGGCAGCAATGACTTATTTATATATATATATATATTTTTATTTGAGAGAGAGAGAGGTGAGGAGTGCAAAATAAGGATTATTGTAAAGGAGGAACTGCTGCCATTCATCATGCCATGGTCTTTGGAGTCCAAACATTGCAAGGTATGCAGAGGGAGTGCCGATAGTTCAAAGTCACAGTGATGCTGGAGACCTGCTGCTGTTAAATCCAGTGGAAAAAGAAGTTCTTCCCCTCTGTATATCTGTCACATGATGAGGCGGCCTGGGCTTGTGGTGATGAAACAGAAAGATAACGCCCATGTTCAGGCATGTAGCATCACAATATAGCCTACTTAGTTTTATGCTTCTACATCCCTAAGGCCCAGTGCAAGCTTTCCCTCAAACCAAACCACGAGCCGTTATATCAGCTAGGAGTGCAGGGAGGATTTTAAAGAGCTCATATTAAGCTCATTTACAAGTTCATGATTCTCTTTTGGGAGCCTAGTAGAGAAGGTTTATATGCTTTAGAGTTCAAAAAACACATTTTTCTCACATTGCACAGTGCTGCAGCCCCTATTTTTACCCTCTCTCAGAAATACTTCATGTTACTTCTTGTCTTTTGTGCCCGCCACCCTAAAGTCTCAATCCGATTTGACTGGTCTCTTTTTTTAATGTAAAAGAAGCCATGAAGCATTATGGATATGTTGAATTCCGATGTGTTCCATGATGTTTACATGATAAAATCAGTCAGCAGTGAGAATGACTTCCTGCTAAATGTGGGTCATGTGACCACATTTATATATCATCTTATTTTTAAAATTGATCAAATTTATGGCAGTTTCATTGTATTTGACTGTTTTTTTTTTTTGCCATACATGACTGGGTGTTGACTATTTTACACTGAGTAGGAGAATAATTACTGCTTTAGATTGGCTAAGACCCGGCAGGTTTATCTATATAACACACTAAGCCAACTCAAAGTGCTTTACTTAAAAAATCAAAAATATTACAGATGCAAAAGAAACATTAAAAAAAGGAGTATTACAAAGAGAGAAATTAGATCAAAACAAAAGCTTTCCATCTTGGCAAAGTTTTTACCCTCAGTCTGGTTCAGTGGTAACTACAGATCTCGACAACTGGGCCTTCTTCTGTTTTATCATCACATTTACTGTTTCTGTTCCCTATCTGTCTGAACAAAAGCCCAAAGTTCCTTATCTAAAGTTATATTAAAAAACAGTGGTCACTGAGTCCTGATTCTGTAAGTGATTTCATTCATGCACATCACCACTTACAACAAATCACGACCACACAAGTGATTCATTAGTGTCACCATGCTTAAGCCAAGATATTTGAATCACCACTGCACTTAAGTAGTTCATTAGTTCATTAATCTATTGTCATAAGAATTATGCATTGTACAAAAAAATTTTAAAAATCTAATCAAGACATCTTACTCGAGGGTCCTCCACCTTTTCTGTTTTACTGAGGACATGGAGGGTGTTATTACGTAGTATTAAGTATCATTATTATCAGATGTTATTCACCCTTTAACCATCTGCTCTACCGTTTAGCAGAGCAAATCTTTCAGTGACTATAATAAATCGTATTAAGAATTTGTGGAAGTTACTTTGTCTGATCTATCTCTACCACTTGGTATTGATATGTAATGACAAAAGTGAGTGTTTTTTTTATCCCATTAATGGCTCAAATTTTGACCATTTCACTATTAACTGTAATAGAAATAATTTTTGGCCCCATTAAAATCAATGGAATTTGTCCGAAATGAGCCAAAAACCCAGGCCATTTTGGAGACTTACAGGTCAGGTACATTTTAACCTAGAAGCATCATTTAATGTTTAAATGGGTCACAAAAGATAAAACCTTTACAGACTGAAAGCTCATTTTTATATCTTTTACGGTTTTGACACATGTTGACAGGTTTGACAGGTTACGTTTTAGGAAAAATCGGAATTCAAGTCAGCTTTAAATGAACCCCAGGTACGAACCTCAGGTGTTCCTCCATCCCTTTTGGCGCTCAACTTTTTATTTTCAAACATCACTTGGTTTTTTGAGAGGTTCTTCGAGCCCTCACTCTTCTGTGAGTTCTGTCTTTGTCTGTTTCAGAGTGAGAATTTGGCTTTGGAAAGAAATCTGTTATATTCTGTAATCAAGAAAAGACTATCAGTGCTCTGACTCTAACTCCACCAACACATTGTGCTCATGTGGCCAAATATTTCCCTCAATGGCAGAGAGCTCAATTGTGTTTAAAAAAACTCTATTACAATGAACAAGGCTGCTATCATTATGGCCCCACATACACAAATCTGCTGCTGAAAATGAGACTCAGACGAGAGCAGAACGAGTTTTATTCCACAGCTGAAGGCAGTTCATAAATTCATCTCTTTTCTCTGGTTAGACTGGCATTGTAGAGGGAGGCATGTTAGATTCAGACATAACAGACTGAAAGTCTAAAAGATCTGAAAAAGCTTTTATTACCATCTATTCAAATTAGGATATTAGATCTCTATCATATTATCATTCATTTAGATCTACATTCATAACTGTATCAGACTTTTTTATTGGATCTATCTTAGAATGGGGATAACTACCAATGCCTGTTCAATTTCATAGGATCTTTGTCCTTTATTTAGTAAATATGTTTAGTTTTAATCACATACATCTTTTCTGTCTTTTGATTTTAAAAAATATTATAAAACTTAAACAAGGCTGTTGTGATGGAGACATGTTCTACATTGTATACAAACACCTGCTTTTTTGCATTTTCCCTCAATTTATGTTTGCTTTTTTTTTAAATAACATCACTGGGTTATTCATCACATCACTTATTTGTTTTCTTATACAGCAAGATTGCTTTTGTATTTGATTTCTGGTGCATTTGTTGCATTCACATGGTTATTGTTCGATGTTATGTCTTCATCTCTTTTGTTGTGAGGTATGGCTTCAAACATTTATAGACTGGCATGCCTGCTGTCTTGGGTTGTTCTGCTGGTGACTTCATTCTTGTCCTAAAACTCTGGATCAATAACTGTTGGTATTATGTTTATTTTTGCTATTGATAGAACTAGGGCTTGAACTGAACTTGACCAGCTGGTAGATTCCTGAAGTTACCTGTCAATCAGCATTTCCACATTTTTTCTTGTGGAAAATAATCCACATTATAAGTGCAACTGATTGCATTTAATAATAGATGTTTCTTTAAATTGTTTTTAATTATCATTTTCCATTGAAATGCAACAGCATACTCTCAACATTCTAATTTTTACAGCGAGAAACAAAGTAAATTTTGCTCTTACACGGTTGAATTTGTTCACCTTAATATGATTTAATTGCATCAAAGAATAATTGTAGTTGTTCCAACACAATTTGATAAGGTTTTTTATGAAAAGTTGGTCTCAACAAAAAATTTATGTTGGTACAACAGAAAAGTTTTTAGTAGACCCACAGTGGAGGTCAGGCCTATTAGTGTCCACATCCTGCACAAAAGTCAGGGTCTACAAGGGCTTCTTGCAGGGGTGTTCATCCACCATTTCCAGATCCAGTGGTGCTCTTTTCATCATGCTTATCCAGGATCGGGTCGCGGGGACAGCAGCCGAAGCCCAGACTTCCCTCTGCCCAGCCACATTAGCCGGCTCATCCGGGGTATCCCAAAGCACTCTTCAGGCCAGCAGAGAGATGTAATCCCTCTAGCATGTCCTAGGCCTACCTCGGGCTCTCCTCCCGGTGGGAAGTGCCCAAAATACCTCACCAGGGAGGCGTCCAGGAGGCATCCTAACCAGATGCCCGAGCCACATCATCTGGCTCCTTTCCATATGGAGGAGCAGCGGCTCTACTCCTATCTCCTCCCGGATGACCGAGCTTCTCACCCTATCTCTAAGGAAGAGCCCAGCCATCCTGCGGAAGAAACTATTTTCTGACGCTTGTATTTGAGATCTCATTCTTCCAGACACTACCCAGAGTTGTGACCACAGGTGAGGGTAGGAACATAGATCGACCGGTAAATCGTAAGCTTTGGCTTTT
The DNA here is from genome assembly GCA_028567055.1 of Leptatherina wallacei. NCBI lineage: Eukaryota > Metazoa > Chordata > Actinopteri > Atheriniformes > Atherinidae > Leptatherina > Leptatherina wallacei. The sequence goes on along the minus strand of JAOXYM010000016.1, from coordinate 26,006,361 downwards.
GGCTCAGTTCCTTCTTCACCATAAGAGACCGATGCTGAGTCTGTACCAATCCGCCTATTGATCTCTCGCTCCATCCTTCCCTCACTCGTGAACAAGACCCCGAGATACTTGAAAATCCTCCACTTGGGAAAGGACCCCATTTCTAACCCGGAGAGAACACTCCACCTTTTTCCGGTTGAGGACCATGGTCTCGGATTTGGAGGTGCGGATTCTTATGCCGACTGATTCACACTTGGCTGTGAATTGCTCTAGCGAGAGCTGGAGATCACGACCTGATGAAGCCAACAGAACCACATCATCTACAATTCATCATTTACAATTGAGTACACTAGTAATGCCAATACTGGAGGCAAGGAAGGTTAAGTGTCTTGATCAAGACACAACAACAGTTGGCTGGGGCGGGAGCAGGATTCGAACCGCCAACCTTCGGGTCATTGGACGACCTGCCCTACACCAACGCTGAAACGTTTAAATTGTCTCACGTCCTCTTTGGTTATCAAAATTGTTTTTCATATAACCAGCCTTGTCCTTTCCACCATTTTTCCTTTTATGCATCACTTTGTTGAAATTTTTCTCCTCAATCAGCTGCACTTTTTTCAGGCAGCAGCTCGAAAACAACATGCAGTCAATGGATGGATCATGTGATCATGTAGTGATAGCACTGGCAGGTTAGATACAACAATGGTTTGATTCATTCATCACTTGCATTGTTTCATTTCACCTGCATCAGGTGGTTGCTAATTTATAGCCGTGGTTACAAATATGGACCAGAACATTGGCTGTTTAAAAAAACAAAACAATTGCCCTTATAAAAATTATCTAAGTGTCATAGTGTCTCTGATCACCTACAGACACAATGTTTAATTCAAAGGTTGTATGAGCTTCTCCTTCCTGGGATCGAAGAAACGTTCCAACTTTAGAGCATCAGATAAAAAGAGACAAAGCAGGTTTATAATAGAATTGTTAAGTTGCTGACATGTGTGTGTTTTTGTTAGATCTGTGCCGTCATTATCAGGTTTTCTTCTCTCTCATTAATTAGAAGGCTCCATAATAACAAAGCGCTGCTGATTTACTTAAAAAGCACACAGTTATGTTTGGAACAAAGGCCTGTTTGTTCTGTAACAAAAATTATTCGGAGTTAATAACGAAGAATGCTCTGTTGTTGACTATTCCATATTTATCACATATGCTGCACTAGTCATTTTCACATGCAAGAGATAAATCAACTCAGCGTGCGAACACCAGCAGTTGCGGGTTCAAATTTGTTATCAGCTCTGTGATATTTCCCCAGCTTCTCGTTCCCTAATTTAAAGATCCTCCCATTAAAAAGGAAAAAGCTCATCCATGGCAAGTTCTCTATCCAGTCTGGCTTTTCAGCTGAACGTCTCTGTGATGCTGCCGAGAAGACCTCAAAGTTGTTTACCCGTGAAGATAAACATCATAGATATCAAAGTGTTTTAGATGATTGATAAGATTGCCATTCGTGTTCCAAGGGGAAAGCCATGTTTGTCATTTGAGAGTTGCAATCTACAGCGAGTAAAGCATTGCAGTGCCAGGTAAATTTGTAAGTGGTTATTGATGCTTTTAAGGGGGATTTAAGTTAGACGCAAGGCCTTGGCACATGGAGAAAAATTTATTTACAGAGGAAACTTCAATTACTGGTGTTCCGTTTCCCTTTTTTTCTTTATAGTAGCACTAAGTGATCAAAGAGTATTTCAAAGTTTTGAGACTATTTGTGTACAATCTTGAATTTCAGCATGAACCATTCTCCCTCAATATATATTGAAAATAAACAAAAGAAAAACTTATTTGACATAAACAGATGTTGCTATGGACATAATACCACCTCCAGCAAAAGGGTTATTTCTTCTCTTCATCTCTGGGTCTTTACTTACACCCAAAATGTAATTAGAAATTATGAGTTCATGCAACCGGTGAATATTTAATGGCAAACATAATTATCCCCGACACATATACACAACATTGTTATCAGTCATCAGCAGCACAGTCTCCTCCGCTCCTCTGGCACTCAGCAAACATACGATTATCGCCACGGAGCCTTTGGCTGATCCAATCTAGCATCAGCAGATTAAGAAGGTAAAAGGAGAACAAGGTCCAATATAAGGACATTTTTCTTAATCCAAAAGTCTCACAAAGCAGCAAGTTGTGAGTAAACACAAAGAAACTGATGAAATTCAGCAGAGAAATATGACACTGGGTATTTCTAGAGGGTTATAATGTACTGAAAGGGTTTACTTTGTTATTACTATGTTATAATCATTATAACATGCATGCTGGATTTGGCACCTTCCAGCTACGTAAACATGTGTCGCTATGTATATAAATTGTGATAATTTTAACATGCAAATGTTGCATTCTGCTGTACTCTGACAATAAGAAAGAAAAGACAACATTTACTTCAGATGTAAAAGCACATGTACTAAGAGTAAATGCTCAGAAATCAGTCTGGACTCAGTCTTTAACCAGGTCCATTTGCATATCAGCCCTGAATCAAGCTATGCTACATAAATAGTGTCTTCCTCCCTAAGCTTTCTCAAACTGGAAAAGAATTGTCCGAACCCCTGTACCAGGGCTCCTTATTCATGACCACAAATGTTTGTTAGGACTAACCCCAATGACATCTGGCAACGTTACATCATCCACCATCACTCATTAAAGCAGACACTGGTGTGTGTTTTTATTTCTCTCTTATTTTACAGCAATAATGGGAATTAAAATCAGCTAACAACATGGAAGCAGTGGAGCTAGCCTTCCCAAAATGATTCACTTTGAACTGAGCGACATTGTAGGCTAACGTTAGCACATTATACATTGATGTTAGCTGACGTGCTAACAAGCAGATGGAACTTGCCATTGTAAGTTTAACATCTTTGAAAAGGTGATGTTAGAGAAACAGATCACGACACTCTACACAACTTTAAGTTACACAGCAGATTATACTGTTAACAGAAAACCAGAATTAGGCCTACCTCCAAACTGAACCTCACAGGCAAAAGCTGGAATTATGATTGTTGTAGCCCAGTGGTTACAGACGTGGGCTTGGGTCTGGAGAACCTTGGTCTGACTCCCTGGTGTACTAGCAGAGGTTCATTCACAGAGGACACTGTTGGCCCTTAACCCCTCCCAAATCCTACCCGGGTGCTGACACACAGCAGCCCACCCATCTCTAGTGAAAGCAGAGCTGAATATCACAAGTGGGGTTAAAAACGTAAAAATTATAAGTATTGTTATTATCTGCTGACACGTCCCATGGAAGATGTTTTATTGTGAAGATGATAGCATCCCCGTTTTTTACCCCGAGGGGGAGCTCTTATGAAACGTTTTATCGACAATAAAAGCTGTGTCATCTCAGAGAAGACTTTGGCCTGTCTCACAAAGACAACCAACAGGAGCTTGTCCACCGTGGCTGGTTTCTCAAGTTTCTAATGTTGGTTTGTACAGTTAAGTCTCTAGGAGATTCACATGTTAGAATTTAGCTAAAATACATCAATAGGCTACATGAATGTAAAATGTAATGTTTGTGTTCCAGTTGATAATGATAATCCATCCACTGCTTATACAGATTGAACCCTGACCCAGTCCTTCAACGATGAGGAGAGATAAGAAGACAACTTTGCTAGCTTATGAGGACAAGCTAACAACAGCTATTATCAGAGGGCTCTTTGTTTCCCATTGAGACACTGGTTTAATGTTCCTCAGTGGACTGATTTGACTTAATCTTATAATTAAACAGGAGAAAGTTAGGCTGGTAATGTGCACCTTTTGTATCAATTCAAATTATTTCATTTGTTTAAGATTTTAGGAAAATTTCAGATTAAACAAATCAGTTTGCATATAATTATGATTCACAAAAACTGTGTTTGGATTTCACATCTTAATCACTCTAAAGCACACTATAAACATCCATCCATCCATTTTCTGTACCGCTTAATCCAATTCAGGGTCGTTGGGAAGCTGGAGCTTATCCCATCAATAAGCAGGCAAGAGGCAGGGTACACCTTGGACAGGTCACCAGTCCATCGCAGGGCCACTATAAACATATTCTATATTATTATGAGGAACCTATAGTGTCATATTTTTGGTAAAAGAAGCTTTTTGTTTTTCAGTCAGAGTCCGCTTGGAGCCCAGGTATTGGTCAAATGAGTTTAAGCAGTGTTTTCTCACAAAGCAAATGCATTGAACATGTTTGCCAAAATATAATCCCAACACCATCTGCCATGCCTGACAATGATTTAGCTTTTTATTACCTTACTAGGAAATGAATCTGTTTCAGATCACATACCCATCATCTGTTATTCCATTATGGTGCAGGCTGCACCAGTCATTTTCAGAGGATCCCAGTCCAGGTTCAAATTACTGCTTTGCTTTCATATTTTAGTTTTAATCTGTATTTTTTCCCTTCTTTTCCGGGTACAAAGTGGTTTCCTTATAGCATTCAACACTTGGAGTCTTTGGGAGACATAGTGATACTATGTTATAATTAAGAGACATATCAAAACACTCAACCTTGTTACTGTCAGTGCATGCCCACACATCCGCAAACATGAACTCCTGATGTATCATCACATTCCAGGTTATGGTACTGGCCTACATTCCACTAAAAGCAGCACTTTCATCATGTATGCTCCTTGACTTGTTGGCACATCCCTGCTGCTTTATGGACTTCTTTTGTCTGATGAGTACCCAATGGCCCCTTTGAAATGAATATTCAGAGACATCCCATTAAGCTAAGTATTAAAAATGAATGTCATTGTAGAGATTTAAAGTGATTGCAGTCTAAAAATTAATTTTTTACATTTAGAAATGTCCAGTTTTCCGACTCATCTGCCACTTTTTGAATGTTTTCCATAAATGTCCTGTAAGAAGACCATTAAGGAAAATTGAAAGACTTGGGAGATATGATTTGATCTAATACCAGTTTGCATATTTTATTTATTAACAGCAGACAGTTAGATTAAATTACAAAGTGTGGCAAGGCAGTTGACATAATTACTGGCAGCAAGTGTCATAAATTGGTCATGAGGACTTGAGTCCCTGTGCAGAAATGTCCAAGTTGCAAAGAAAAAAAAGAGTAGTAAACCTACGGAAACCAAAAGCAGCCGTGCTTGACTATTTTTTTTTTCAATCATAATCTGGAGATGACAAAAAGTTTTCTAGTTATCTTGAGAAAACGGTCTTTCTCCAGTTATAATGTCAGCCTCAAAGACTTGTAATTTCAAGAAATGAGGAATTGGAGCATCCATCCAGTTGAGAGGATATCTGCAAGTCCTGGGTATTGAAAAAAGCCATTAGGAAAGGGTAAGACCCCATGCCAATAGCACCAAATGACCCAGATCACACTCCCTGCAGCCTATAGGGATATGACCCAGCAACTGGTTAGTTGGTTAGTTACAGGTTTCTCAGATTCAGTCTTTCATTCTCAGTTCTAATATAAAACTAGAAGCACTCAGAGAGTGCAGACCTCCTCCAAGACATTGCAATTTTCCTTCTCACCGTTGCTTCTAGCATGCTCAGGATGGGGATTGGATCAAAGACTAGATTTGATGCAGTCTGTTGGTTTCCTTAGCTAGGCTATTTGTTATGAATTGGCTTGTATGAATCAATGTATGACAATCAGACTGGCTCAAACTGTTTGTCTGTGAAGCCCTGAGATGACATTGTCGTGAATTGGCGCTATACTAATAAAGATGAATTGAATTGAATTGAATTTGGCAATGATTGTGGGTATTATTTTTCAGTTAGAAGCTCTGATGGCCAAGTCATCCCTATCTCTCCATAGTAAAGAATCTATAAAAAAATTCCAGGTAGTGATTCGAGTCTGATTGAATGTTTATCTCTGTGTGTTGGTTTTGTGATGGACAAGGAACAGCTCCAGCCCCCTAGAAACCTTGTGTTTCAATAATCCATTATTTGTTTTCTGGAGATAGTGAGATAAATTATCCCGTCATCACGAGAAAACGGTGTTCAAGGAACATGCAAGCCTGGCTGCTCTTGGTTTCCATTTTATGAAGAGGTGAATAGTGAATTTTATCTGATTTTATGTGACTCTAACACAATTTTTATATTGATGGCACCTTTGCAGAGTTTGCTTTCAAAAATTTGTGGAGTTTTTCTTCCCAACTCAACCCCTGCTGCAACATTCTTGTTGAACTACCAGCAGGTGAGGAGGCCCGTGTATTGATCCCTGCTCACAGTGTGGTGTGGTCATTTCAGGTTTCAAGACTGTGCCTGTTATTCCCTGTCACACAATACAACATTTGTTAACTCCAAGGGAATCTAACAGTTAGCTCAGAAATCTGGCTTGGAATGTGTTGACCGAAAAGCACTCCTGTTTAGCAGTCCGTCAGCCAACTCGGAGTCTAATAGGTGTTGCCATGGCAGAAGGCATCTGTGTGGAATGAGTAAGTAATAGCTCTGTCTTTGCTGAAGTGGCTCACTGCCTCTCCACTCTCCCTGTGTAGGAGCAGCAGCAGGACCCACAGAGACTCTGAGAATCTGGGCGTGTATTTTTTTGCTGCATTTACATTAGCAATGCTCTTTCATTAATCAGCATTAACCCAGTTCCACGGGGAGCCCGATTCATGTGGCGATCCCACGGGGAGCACTCCATCCCCTCTCATTTGTGGCACAAAAATGAAGCAGAGTCTGTAAAAAAAAAAAAAAAAGACTGTCTGATTAAAAGCATTGGTTTCTGTGCAGGATCTCTCAAAAGATGATGATGAATATTTTGTGGCTTTTATAAGCTTCTGATGAGTGGAGGCATTGAATACATACAAGAATTACTCATCAGGGTTGCATCCTATCCCAGGAAATGCAGTGGGGATGGCTATGCCCTACGATAATGTGCAATTATCATCTTTTATGATCTGTACTTTTACAAGCTACAGTAATCAAGTAGCAACTGGGTCACCTCTTTTAGCGATCGTCTGTTGGTATTACGTTTCCCCTTTTCAACCCACATCAAAGGCAACGTAGCTTGATCACGATGGTTCCTTAAACGTTACATATTTCTCTTTCATCTCTCCTTGACGTGCTGTATCAGATCATTACTGTATTTTATATAATGTGGAAGATTAGATGAAAGAACAAAATAAGCGCTGCAATAACAGGAAGGATGTTTTAAACGTGAATGAGGATTTCTGCCTGATGCAGCTGGTTTAGGGGGGAAACGTTTTCTTGAAGCTAATAATGGCTTTAGTTCATATTTCAGCTGGGATTAAAGCACATTATATTAAATATCAAATATGAACTGGAAATATTGATTATTACACATAAAAGCTTTACATTTTAAATGAAAAGTGTCCTCAGTGGTGCTGGACATCAGCGACTACATTCAAACCACCTGGCTAACTTTGCCCAGACCCTCCTTCTAGGGCCAGAACTGCTTGAGCTGGGCAGCGGTGTCTCTTTGGATCCCCTTGGACTGGGATTGAAGGAATCAGTCTACATCTCTGAATATTTTTCCTTATATGTGTAAACATGCATCTTGCGTCCTGTCTCTTCTCTGAGATATCTCCAGCCAGTAAAAGTCAGTCTGATGTTGACTCTTGTCTTGTATCATTCTGTGTCCCTTTCTTTTCCTTCCTCTGATAATGTCCTCTTGGCTTTCTTTGCTGAATCAGCTACAGTCCATGTCCAAAATGAGTAGTGTGTTGACATCCAGCTGCTGACATGTGATGTGGTGCCCTAAAGTGGCAGATCATCCCAGAAACAAACAAAAAAAAATAAAATTGTGAATTGCAGTGTCTCATCCTCGGGAAACAACAGCTCCAGAAATCTATATAATTAATGTCAGTGTGCCATCAAGATGAGTCAGAAACACATTTTCAAGGTCAGAAAGTTACATAGTGCAAATTGGAAAGCATTAATAGTCATAACTCTGCCTTAATATTAGTCATTTATATTCTATGAGAGCTGGCAGAAATGACTTTCTGTACCCTTCATTCTTATAGGGGACCTAAAGAAGCCTCTGTATGAACACACTGTTATTTCTTCATTGCATTTTGAGGCAGTTGAGGAATTGTCCATTATGTCCAGTAAAACATTTTCTCTGGACAATCGGCTCCAAATCAAATCAAATTTTATTTATAAAGCACCTTTCAGGCTTGGGCAACTCAAAGTGCTTTACATATTAGAAGGCTGGATCTGTCCTGGGGATAACTCTGGAGCCGCTGGAGCTAATTGTCCAGAGAAGAATGCTGCACAAGCTGCTCAGGATAACTGACAATTCTTCACATCCTCTACACACCACAGTGAAGAAACAACAGAGTGTGTTCAGTGGGAGGCTTCTTCAAGTCCGTTGCAAGACAGAAAGGTACCGGAGATCATTCCTGCCAGCAGCCATCACCCTCCGGAACAAGGCCCTATCTCCATCTTTAATGTAATTGTTTTTGTATCATCATTATTATTATTATTTGGAGAGAAAAAAACTGCTACAACAATAATTTCCTTGTAAAAGGGATAAATAAAGTATATATTTTTTTCATTTCATTTCATATTAAAAAACAATTTATGCATAAAAGATCATTAAAACAGGCTTCACACACAAATATTGCAACAATATGAAAACACAAGCATCATTATAATTTCTTTCATACGCAATCTCGCACACACAATCACACACACACGAAGATAAGAAAAAGTTAACTCCTCCCAACCGCCCCCACCCCAGTCTTCACAAACATAAACTCTAGTCTCTAGTGACTGTCTCTCTTAACTCGAAAAAGGTCAAAGTAAATATATACATACATTTATTAGTAAAATAAACATAAACATCTGGCTTGACGCTGCAGTGAGGAAACAATATCTTGGGGATCCGTCCACACCAGGAGCCAGCCCACCTTGGACCACAGAGGGCGCCACCACAGGACCACCCAGACCAGGGCAGGCCGGGGTCCCACCACAGCCATATGGATGCAGCACGGGACCCTCTGTCACCCAGGCAAGAGCAGTCACCATGGCAACGACCCTGCCAACCGAGCAGGCAAAGCCCCGGTGTGGAGGATCCTCTGAGGAAACCACTGCAGTGAAAAAATAAAGTAAAAGACAACAGATAAGAGCAACAAAAAGGAAAATTACAGATAAAAGAGGTCATGATAGGCATTTGGGTCAATGATGAACTAAATTAAAGTCAAAATGAATAAATAGAAATACAATAAATAAATAGAAATAGTAATTAAAATATATCAGTCCCTTACAGAGAAGTTTCCTTAAAGAGGCACTACAGAACTTTTGTAAGTTTCTCCGTGATGTTCCCCCATATTGACGACTAATCTATCTTGGATTCTTCCTGTACTGTGAGCTCTCTCCAACCAGTAAAAGACAGTCTTATCTTGACTCTTGTCTTATCTCTTGCTCTGTCTTTTTCCTGTCCTCTCTTTCTCTGATATGTTTTTCCGTTTCTTCGCTGAATCAGCCACGGTGTTGTGGTCAAAACGACCAGTGTGGGTATATCTGTTTGCTAGCGTGTGACACGGTGCGTAAAGTGAAATCCGGCTGCAACGTCACATCGCATCCCGGATTAAAACGTTTTATAGTGCGGTTTCTCTACCTCGGGACGCTCTTGGGCAGCGATGGCTCCAGAAATGCACATAAAAGATGTTATTGTGACATCAAACCAGTTTGTAACGCAGTCAGAAAGTTACGTAATTCGTATCTAAGTCTCTAGTTCTGATGCTGCTGCCCTTAAAAGTGCTGCATAGTAGAGTGCACAACCCAGAAGAACATGTGCAACATTTTAGTGCAGACATTGAAGAATCTCAGCTTCCTCAAGCCTACTCTGTCCTTTCTTGTCGATAGATTTGGTGTTGTATTTCCAGTCTAGCTCATCATGTTTATGTTTAAGATGACCAAGATGTTTGCATCTAAGAAAATTGCAAATAACAATTAATCTGTCAGTCATTTTAAATCTGTGTTTAATTGCATTCATTGTAAACTATTATAACCCCTGCAAACCTTTATTCAGATTATTTCCAATATATACAGTCTTTTCAATAATAATCTGGGTCAATTAACTGTTTATTAGTGATGAAAGTGTCAGCAATGGAAACACTGGATATAGTCATTGGTTTTTTGTTCAAATGCAAAAGAACAGCTGCAGTCAGTCTGACAAGCTTGGACTGACAATTTGACTACAGTTCCAGCTCAATTTGCTGAAAGTCAATTGCTTTCACAAATCATGGATGACTGGTCGACGCGCTGCACTCGGGTTCGTGTTGCAATACCTCAGCAGGACATCGAAATTTCTTTATCTGTTTAAGAAATAAATGGAATGATCTGTAAGACGTTGCAAAGGCTTTCACGTTTCAGACGAATGAAAAGAGGGAAATATGATATGAAATATGGGGCATGATTGTCCAGAAAGAGCTGTTGTTTGTCAGAGTGGAAATGCAGCAATCTGAAGGGGGAAAAACAGTTTTCCTGTAAACAAGGCAAAGTCATTAAGTTCCAGAGTCATTAAGATTGCCTCCTGTAGAGCAGCAACAGCCAGCATGATGAAAACTTTCCATCTCTGCATTTTGTCTTTGATATAGAATTTTAAACATTTCCATATTGTCTGTAAGTACAGTTTCTGAGCTAAAAGTAATGGCTTGTAATGAATGAAAAAGGAAGGCAAAAAGCAGACAAACCTAAATCAAATATCTTAATAATTCATCTCTGTTTTGCATTTCATGAAAATGAGACCGTGAGATCAATAATCTCCATTGGCTCCTCATGTCTATGAGCTGTTTTTTCTTCTTCATGTATCAGTGAGAGCATTCAGGCGTGGCTCTGTGGTCAAATAACCAAAAATCACAATAACTGGGAAGAGAGTGCTCTTATTTATCCCTCTCTGCTATTTTGTATTCTGTTAGTGGACCCTTTAATAGCACGTCTCAGTAAAGTTAGTGAGGACATCTGCCAGCCAGAGATGCTCTAGAATCCACATGAATAGAAAATCCTCAAATTATTTGTCACTGATTTGAATACCTTTTCACGTTAAGGGAGAAATGCTGCCATCTAAATGCAAAGCGGACTACATAGAAGCTTTTCTCACATATTTGATTCAATATTAATTTTCATTTATTCTATTTTCTCATCTGGTAATATATCACGTGTTAAAATGCTGTTGTCAGCATCCTGTAACTAGATATCTCTGGAAAACTAATTAATATAGTTTTGGTCACTAGACAGTACTAAAAATGTCATATTTGCTTCAGTAAACAGCAAAATGTAAATGTATAGATGGGTGGGCAGATTTATAGATATATATGTAGATGCTCATTAAGTATTTAAATCAAATCCTCATATTTTATTTAAGAAAGCATCAAATAGCACCATGTTTGAAAATGAGCATTTTTGAACTTTTATATAATCAATTAGACTCAGCGTCCACTATGTCAGGACCACTTTGCTGGGTTAGACCCCCCTTTTTCCACCAGAACTGCCTTTATTCTTGGTGCGATAGATTCAGCTAGGTGATGGAAACATTCCTTACAGATTTTGCACGATATTGACATGATAGCATCACACAGTTGCTGCACATCCATGATGAGAATCTCCCGTTCCACCAAATCCCAAAGGTGAATTATTGGATTGAGATGTGGTGACTGTGGAGGCCATTGGAGTACAGTGAACTCATTGTCATGTTGGAGATGATCTGAGCTTTGTGACATGGTGGTTTATCCTGCTGGAAGTAGCCATCAACAAGACATTTTGGTCCAAACAACTGCTGCTATCTGGATATTTTCTCTTCTTCATACCATTCTCTGTAAACACTGGAGATGGTTGTGTGTAAAAATCCCAGTAAATACTCAGACCAACAACCATGCCATATTCAAAGCCACTTAAATCCCATTTCTGCCTCATTCTGATGTAGTTTGAACTTCATTTTGACCATGTCTAACTAACTAAATGCACTGAGTTGCTGCCATGTGATTGGCTAATTAGATATTTGTATCAACTTCTACAAGCGTACCTTTTAGATTGGCTGGTGAGTGTCGTTTTGTGCCTCTTATTTGTAGCTTTGCAGTGTAGAAGAGAATGTGCATATATGGGAGCAGATACTTGGGAAAAAGATGTTTTTCTTTGGGTGCATCATGCACATCTTGTAATCTCTGTGAAGATGCTGCAGATATCTGCTCTTACATAGGTCCTTGATGTACGTGTACTGTGGTTTAGTGTGTGAGCGTGCAAAATCTTTGAAGAGGCTGCAAACTAATGAATGTGCAGTACATGCTTGTATATGCACACATCGCTGGGTGCATCCATGCATACAGCTCTGTTTGGATTAGTAACCACAATTATAGGTGCTGTGAACATGCAAACAAACTGTATTAGCGTTTCATGTATGGTTGGTGTTTTTTTCTTCTCTGCGTTGGTGTTATGGATTTGTTTTTGTTTTTTTTATACAAGAGTATCCATTTATTTGAGCATTTATGAACTTATTCTTATACATCTTCTTGTGAATTGCATAATTACTGTCCACTGGAAAAAAATTTAATCTAATTAAATATAAAAACCTTGCTTGTGGCAATAAAAACATTCCAAGTATTCACAATATTTCACTAATGCATTTTAAGTTCAAGACTATTTCAGGACTAGGAGCTGGTGAATAAGAAGCAGCAGTGGTGTTTTCAGCATATTTTAGGACAATATGAGTCTGTGTCGCTACTGGGCTCATATCCCTCAGATATCTTGACTTACCTGCACAGGATCTTCTCCCTGTGGAGCTGAGGGTTATAGAAGGAGGATTCCTCCTCAGAGTAAGTCATAATAATGTTAGGATCTTGAAAATTGTAAGATTTGTTATTAAGCTGTAATGAAAAGCAGCTGCAGTGAAATGCAAACTTAATTGTATGTAGAAGTTGTCACACAGAGTGAATTAAGCCCCCAGATGTTACTGGTTAATATGATGTATAAATGCCCAGTGGGTTCACTCTAAGCTTTGTAGATTTGATTTTGTCGAAGTGTTAGTGAACACTGTGACCCGGAGTACTTTCAGCCCACTGCTCTCATGTATCATTGTTCTGTCGTCTTCATTCATCTCTGTTATTGATTCATCTGTGGAATTGCTTTTGCCATGACGCAATATGAGGAGGAGGTCTGCTGCGCACTGAGGGTGTTCACCTCTGACCTCCCTCATAAATCATCCCCACTAATAAAATTGACTCGTCCCATTCTTTTCTCCCTTTGCGGTTTCCTGCAGGGTCAAAGCTAAAAAAGGGGTGAACCTGCTGCAGACCAAGTCGAAGAACGCCCAGTGGGAAGTGGACTGGGAGGTGCAGTCCGGCGCCAAGCATTCCATCACCACCATTGATGTGAACAAGAACAAAGCCGTCAAGCAGGGGTAAGTCAACAACCTGGAGCCTGAACACACTGAGTCTGTCCAAGCAACTGCTCCAGCTGGTGATGTCTGCCCCCGCTACAGAGACACTGATATTTGTCTTCCTTAACAATGGACTGACGGCCTACAAAGAGCTTTCCTTTTACCTACCAGTCATACTTCACTGATTACAGATGGCTTTTAAAAGCATGCCCTGATTTTTGTAAAGATAACATTTACCTTTAGCCAAAAGGCAGTGATTAAACCACCCTCCACTTTATCGGACAAAGTTAAATGACTGTAGATATCATCTGCCTGGTTTCACTACATCTGCTGTTAATTTTGTTTATGTGGAAAGATGGAGATTATTTTGACTGCTGGCATTAAAATGCCTCTGAGATGAGATCTAGTCTGAGAGCAGTAATTATGCCAAAGCGTAAACACACCCAATCACAGTGCTGTAGCATCAGTCAGGTCAGTAATACACCGGATTCTATGGCAAATGCAACTAATAGTGAAACTGTAGTTGCTAAGAGCTTAATGCAGTTCGGAAGGTGTGTTGCTTTTAGGAGTAGCCTAATAGCTTCTTGTCTTTCTTTTTTTTAATGGTATTTTTATAGGGCTCTTCTTTCCTTTCCTAGACAGTAGCCCTTCAACGTGGCTGGGATCAGTTGCTTATCACTGCAGCTCTTTCCAAAGCTACAGAGACAAACAAAGTCTCCTTTTGAGTAGTGATCATTGAACTGTATCAGTTTTTGATTGGCTAAAATAAGATAAAAAATAAAATAACCTATGGCAGCAATCAGTATAGTCTGTCATAGAGATGTGTGTGATAAAGTGCCTGTGCTTAAGGTACATTTGTAAGGGTCTTATAAGTCTGTGGCTCTCTTATCGACGCCCCATTGAGATGTTGTAGCACCGCATGGCGTGGGGGAGGAAAGATTTCCTGAGCCTTTCCGTGGAGCACGTCAATGGCAGCAGCCTGTCACTGAAGCTGCTCCTCTGCCTGGAGATGGTGCTGTGCAGTGGATGGTTAGGGTTGTCCAAGGCTTCCTCTCCATGCGTAGAACAGAAATGTTCTTTTGGAGGTGCTAATTCTCATCCCAGCTGCTTCACAACTGACTGAAAATTGCCCCAGTGCCTCTGTGCTTGGTTGAGCTAAAAGGACAACATCATCTGCAAAGAAAGAAAACACTGTTCTAAATTGACAAAACTCCAGCCTCATGCGAGGTTGTATTGAAGCTGTATGGGCAGTACCAGAGAGCCCAGTACCCTTTACTCCTGGAGCACCTCCCATAGGATACCACGAGGGTCCACAAAGCACATATAGTCTTGCCAGGAAAACTTCCACACTTCTTTCAATATCCTTACGAGGATCAAGAGCTGATCCACAATGAAGACACCCCATGAATGTTCTGTATGGAGTCTTTTTCCACAATTCCCTGGATAATTATTATTTTCCAGTTATCTTCCCAGTAAGTGCAGCATTTTTAGCCAAGAGCTAAGAGGGAAGATCTGTAGTGTTATGGCAAAAAAGATCATTTGTAATGAAGTATAAACTTGTCAAAATATTCAATGTAGCACAGCAGCTTTCTTTTATAAACTCCATCCAGTGTCTTGAGAATCTTGTCTGAGCTTTAAGATAAGAATATATTTCTTTAAACAAGTGCTTGCACATTAGGGGAACATCCATCAGCTCTTGAGTTTTCCCCACCTCTGAGTTGAAGCCATTGAGGGGAAGCAACAAAAAAATTGGCAAGCATAAATCACAATATGTGATACATTCAATTCTTTAAGAACTGAAGCACTGGGAGTTTAGATGGAGATACATGCAAGTGCTGGTCTACATAACGGCATCCCCATGGATACCTACTGGCCGAGAACGGGGAAGAGCGAGGGGAGAAAACAGAATTAAACTGACCTGAGAAAGAAGCCCAACTTTCCTCTTTTGTTTACTGTTTTTGGCCTTAGTGGCTGCCTTTCTGGCTATATTTACTGAGCCGTGTCTTGTAATCCTTGACACCCTGTCAACATGTGGGAAATGTCCAGTTGGGGGTCAAGAATGGATAGAGAAAGAGTGTGTGGAGCTGCATTTAGTCGAACCAAGTCACCATTCTGTGACCACCTCAGACCAAAACATCAGCTGGAAGATTTCATGCTTTGATGCTTCATTCCCATCAAACTGATCAGACACACGCATGAAATCTTTTAATACAAAACAGGTATCCATGCCTCTCGAGAAGTTCAGGTGGAAAATTGTTGTTGTTAAATCAGATCACAGTCCTGGTTTCTTTGCTTGTTGCTGGAAAATCTTGTGTTAAATCAAAATATTAGAGGGATTCAAGAAAAAATTCAACAATGAATTCCAGTAAAACATGTTTCTAATGTACACAGGACTTACTGGTCATACCTCTCTCATTTAAAGTTAGAAAATGTTTCAAATTGAAACTATTTGCTGCTGTTTTCAGAAAAAGAAAAGGTTATCAAAGGCAAATTCTAATATGGCCTGTTCATCCATATTAATCTCCTGCTCTCTGCCAAAGCATTTTTCCAGCCATTTACACAGAAATGTCAAAGTTAGAAATAAAAGTGGTAGTAAAATAACAACAATTTGCTTCTGGAATAGTTAAGTGTCCTGTTGGATGCAAACAACAAACTGTTCTGTTAAAGATGATTCGCCAGCTGATGAATTCATTTTTTTCAAGTGTATCTGCTAATTTAGGGGCAAAACTAACATTTCAATTGGCATTGTACACACAGGTCAGTGATTTAGTTCAGGATAGGTTTAATCTTTAATGGTACAGGCTTGCATTAGTGATGCATGCTGCTCAATGATATATGCAGGACTGAAAATAGATTTATATGTGGCTGGTAGATTCCTATAGTTAGACATGATAGCAATCCAGATCATAAGTGCAACCAAATGCTTTTGATCATACTCACCTTTTTTATTAACATTTAAATTGCTATTATTGATGCTTTTTTAAAATGAAAATGTCAAAAAACATTTTCTCAACATGTTCTTTTCCAACAAGGAACAAAGTCTGAACATGTTTTAAATGTTTGACTTGTATCCTTTAAAGCCTGAACCAAGAAAAAAATGGGGAGAAAAAGTCAAATTTCTTTAATCCGAAGTCATTATTTGGCCCAAAAACATTTTTTTGGTATATTCACCAATAAGTACTGTGTGATGTCAAAATGGTAGCGTGGTCTTGTGGCTCTTTTCCATATAGTGATGCCAAAGGTCTCAGAAACTGTTTGTATCAAATATGATACATGCAGCATTATAGGGTGAAACACCTCCTCCATGGTTGTGGACATCCTCCTCTCCCTCCTTTCTTTTCAGGCAATCTGCCTCATTCTTTACACCATCCGACCACTGCCATATTCATCGGTAGGGTAGGAGATCCTGGAAAAACGGTTCGAGCAAGCTGCATTTTGAAAATACACAATTTCTGGCTGTTGTTAATTCTGAGCTCTGGCTATCAGCTCTTTTTGCTGTGACTGACTGTAGGTCTATCCATTTTTGTGTTTTTCTCTGGCTATTTATTGCCATATTGATCAGATGCATTGATCAGATTAAAGACTGGATGTGTCAGAACTTTCTTCAGTTAAATGAAGACAAACTGAAATCATAGTTTTTGGAGCCAGAGAAGAAAGATTAAAAGTCAGCACTCAGCTTCAGACAGCTAAGTTAGAAACCACCAACAGAGCCAGAAACCTGGGTGTAGTC
>JAOXYM010000016.1:25930767-25943958 GCA_028567055.1 Leptatherina wallacei | reverse complement strand
GATATCGGCCTGTAGCTGCTCATGAGGGACGGGTCTAAGTTGTTCTTTTTCAGGAGTGGCTTGATGACGGCTGTTTTAGAGTCTGAGGGAAGACACCTCAAAGCAGGGATAGGACTGATTGGTTTAGGAAAGAGAAATATTTGCAAAGTGCATGGTTATGTTCATATCTAATGACTGTGTTGGTCAAACCAAGTGCTTGACATCTTTGATGTCATTAGTCAAAAACATTGACACTATTTCAAAGGTGTCAAAAAATGCTTTGAAGTTTTCCTACACCAAAATGAAAATTGGATAACAAACCTTTTATTTAATGTCCAGTTTGTGTACATAATGAAAATGAAAAAAAAAATTATTACAAGCAGCTCATTTTGATTTAGTTTTTTCATCTGAGAAAAGTCACATGGTCCAGAAATGCACTATTCCATGAACACTGTGTTGACCACGCATCTAAAAGTGTGTTGATCTCATTTCTTCATCATGATAGATACACTGCTTGGCCAAAAAAGAGTGGCCACCTGGATATAGGATTAAGAACTGGCCAACGTATTATTAAAAACTGGAAGGATTGTGGGGAACCATCGTCTTCCAGGAAGAAATGTGGTCGGAAAAACATCCTGAATGATAGTGATCACTTAACGTTTGATGTAATCAAATGGAAGAAAAACAACAGGAGAGCTCAGGGCTATGTTTAATAGTGAAAATAAGAACATTTCCACATGAACAATGTGAAGGGAACTCAAGGGATTGGGCAAGGGAACAGCTGTCTAGCTGTAAAAAAAAACCACTAATCATTGAGGCTAACCAGAGAAAAAGGCTTCAATGTGCTAGGGAGCATAAAGATTGGACACAGGAGCGATGGAAGAAGGTCATGTGGTCTGATGAGTCCAGATTGACCCTGTTCCAGAGTGATAGGAGCATCAGGGTAAAAAGAGAGGAGGATGAAGTGATGCAGTCTCTGGTCTGGGGTTGCTGCAGTTGCTCAGCTCTAGGTTCAGGTCTAGGTTCTGCAACATCATGTGTCCAAAGAATGAAGCCAGCTGAATACCTGAATATAAAGAATGTGCAGATTATTCTATCTTCCCTGATGGCACGGCCGTATTCCAAGATGACAACACCAAGATTTATGGGCTCAGATTGTGAAAGAGTGATGAGAAAGGAAAGTGGAAAGAGCATGAGGCATCATTTTCACCACAGAGTCCACACCTGAACCCCATGAAGAATCTTTGGGATGTGCTGGAGAAGGTTTTGCACAGTGGTCAGACTCAATAGTATCTTGATCCACATGTGAAACAAAGTCAGGGAACATTTAATTCTGTCTGTATTCAATCATGATGATCAAATGAGTCCAACACAGTTTTGGATGAACACGGAACAGAGATAACTTCAAGGTCATGTGACTTCTCTCAGACTTCTCTCAGACAATGAAAGGGGTCAGTCTTGTTGCTTTTTATCCATTTTTTCCTTTTTCAATCTTTCCACAAATCTGAAAATGGATAAAAGTTCATTATCCATTTTTTTATTTTTATTTAGGAAACAAAAACAGGGAAAACAATGTTTTTATTTTTTTATTTATTTCAGCTCATTTTAATGGAAAGAATTAACTGCATGTCAGTACTTGGACCGACTTTCCTCTGGTGGTTTAACACTGCATGACAGCAGCAGCCCTTCTGTGTAATAAAGCTGCATTGAGCTCTGGACATGGTGATTTGGTTGATGCTGACTTGGTTTTGCTCTCCAGTCAGTTTCATAGCTGCAGTTCTGAGATTTTTCATTATAATGTATTTTGATATTTTGCAGTCACCGTGACAGCTTTCTACTTTCTGAGTTACACTTCCCAGACTTATAGTAGTCTTTCCTTGTCCTTGACATGCTGTCGTGACTTTGACCTTGTACTTTTCTAAACTACAGTATTTAACAGATGTTACTGAGGCCTCAACTGCATCAGCTTGTCCTCTATGGAAAGCAGAAAGGAAGCACATTTTGGCATATTCTGATGAGCAGACTGGTGAACAGATTGGTAAAATATTGTTTCTCAGAGTACAGCATGTTTGCAGTGCATATGAATTAGATTCTTATATCATTGGGGTTCTTGGCACCAAATGTTGTCAGTAATGAAAGGCTTGAACTATCAGCAGATCTCATTTTTCATACGGTGGCTCTCATAAAGACAAAAATATATATCTTTAAAGTTTTTGATGTTGACAAGAAAATTGCAGTTAAGTTTTCAGAGATCGGCTCGTCCTGGATCTTTAAACTGCATCAAAGGGCTGCTAATATCAGGGCAAGTCTCCTGGTTGGCCTAAAAGCAGAACTTTTCTTACTCTCGACCCCAAAGTTTTCTGAAAAAAAACAGATCTGATTTGTCAGAAACATTGCAGTCGGTTTAGAGTTGCCTCCTATCTAAGAATACCTGGAATTTTTTCTTTAACAAAAGACTTACGTACATTTCATCATGTGCATATGTCCTAACTGTATGGACACTGTACAGTTCAGTAGACATACTGCTAGGTTGGGCAATGTCTACTAAGTTAGCATATGTTGATGTCTCATATAATCAGATCCTTGTGTCTATTTCTGTTTCATTACATCATACCTGATGAGCTGATTTGACTTAAAAAAACAAAGTTTTGCACCTTGAATTGACTTCAACTTGAGTGGGAAGACTTTGAAACATCTTTTGACTTGTAAAACAACAAGCTGGACATGTGCCAGAACACAACAAGACCATAGCCAACAACGGCTCACAACACTGGCAAGCTCCATCGTACTAAGATGCCAGGGAGGGAGAGACAGTCACAGGATTTTCAAGAAATCATGTCTGATTAATGCCGACACTAACAATAGCCCTGGCATGAGGAAGCAGGCGGTGTTTGTCTTGACCTTGGCCTTGTTTATTTACAGTCCTTATGATGTGCTGCAATAATGAATTATATGATGTTGACAAAAGGGCTAACAAAGCACTGTAAATAACCCCTCGGACATAGGATGGAAAACAAGATCTCTCATACAAGGTAATAACTCGTTAGTCAGCCCAAACCCACTCCAGTAGCACCTAATCATGATGATTATCTGTATTGTAAGACTGAATTATTGTCTTTCCTCTAACTCCTCTCAGTCCTCCCATCGCTCACTCTTATCGCTTGTTTTCTTCCTCATCTCACCATCACTCTGACTCTCCTTTACACAACCTCTAACCCCCCCACACTCTCTCTTGCCTCTTTAACTTTCCTGTTCCTTTATGTTGTTTTCTTTCCATCCTACATCCATTCGCTTCTGCAAAGTGACACACACTGAACCTCCACACACAATCAGGGCCTCCTGGCCTGGAGTGGACCAAAGCTCCAGTGCAAGCAGAATTGCTCACTGGCCGTGTTATCCAGTAACATACGCTAAAAAAGGAAAGAAAGTGTAATCGGGCAGGAGGCCCATGTGCACTGAAGCTCAAGCTTCTACGCTCGTATCAGAGACTCTAATACGAACGGACAATATTCTTCTGGGGAAGAGAAAATATCAACCTTATTTTCAGGTACTGACTCTGGAAGGTAAACTTGCAGTGACCTGAGCCAAGTTGTGAAACTCCTGGAGAAAGACAGAGTGAGTCTGATTGTCTCATTGGGTTTTTCTCTGACTTTAAATGAATGAGTAACAGAGTCTGTCAGTCTCAGTGTCTGCTGCAGAGTTAACTTGCTTACTTTCTAAGTACATCCTGGAGGTGCAGCAGCACATCCAGGCCCACAGTACCAACATTCAGAGTAAAGAGGTAAACGCCATAAATTTAGATTTCCAAATTTTCAATGCATTCTGGTATCAATTTACCATTTAAAGTGGTAGAAAACATCACACGGTTGCTTTTGATTAAATTCACTCTTTGGGAATTCATGCTGTTGAAAAACTTCAAACAGCCTGTGCCTCTTTTTACCTCTCTTTACCTGTGTGGTTTGTAATGCAGAGTCTGTTATAGTTTTAGATTCAAAGTCCAAATACATTCTCTTAACAAAGCTCTTCCTGTAGCAGAGAAGACATCATAAACCTCACAGGCCCAACCGTGCTCCTCATGTTAAGTAAATGTTGTTCAAAATTAATCCAATTCCCTTCAAATCTCCATAAAAAAAATTGCAAAATGAGTCATTTTCATGTCATATTTTCTGCCTCTGCTCCATGTTTGTTTTTGACTTCCTTTAAATCAAAATGCATAGCAGGCTGTATGTATAATCCTGATCAATTTCTCTGGCATGGGTACTTTTAACAGCCCTGTCGGGATTTTAAAGAGTGATGCTACAGATGTTAAACATTTTCATTTAAAAGTGAAAAATGCAGGAAGGCTGTTGTACAGAAATCACTGGAATGAAACTAAAAAATATCCATCTGACACGGGTTGGCTCATATTTCTGTCCATAGGCTGCAATTTGTTTAGGTCTTACACATGTCCTGGGAGTAATCACATTTATCGAGCAAATTCAGTAAGTTAAATCGGCACTGCTCATCAGACAGCATAGAAAAAGAAAAACATGCAACAAAATGTCAATTAGAACAGAAAAATAATAAATATCACTGGGACTCTTCATATATATTCTAATATTTCAGAAAACTTCAAAGCATTTTTCTTTTCCTTCTTTTTTACTAAGTCTACAGACTTTACAAAATTTAGAGGAACCTAAAAAATCTACCTTTGTATATAAAATCTTCCAAAAATCTTAATATTACACATTTTCTTCCTGAGCTCGAACTGACTGAACCACATTCTGGATGTTGAGCCTTAAAATGTTCAGAAAACGGAAAAAGTTCTATTTGTAGTAGAATCACCAGGTCTGACTTTATCATGGTTACACCTTTATTTGTCCTGTAATGAACTTTAAAGGCCCACTATATAACTTGTGCTATTTTCTCAGTGACGCTCCCCCTATCGACGGCTAATTCGGCATCCATCTTGGATCCTACCTGTAGTATAAGCCTCTCCAGTTAGTAAAAAACAGTCTTTTCTCAACTCTTGTCTTATGTCTTGCGGTTTACTTGCGGTACTTGCGGATAACTTGCAGTTTTTCAGCTGCAGGGTTTTTAGGCCCCGACTGCTCTAGAAATGCAATGTGCCATCAAACGAGTCCGGGAAGCGGAGATTTAAGGTCAAAAGTTATATAGTAGGCCTTTAAATGTCTGAGGTGACCTCACAGTAACCTAGAAAATTGAGAAATCTTTTTCCAGATAGGAAAATTTTGTTTTCTAACATGTAGGTGCCATTAAAAAGGCTCCATTTTTACCCCAAACTGATCTTTTTCAAAGCTTAACCAACAACGGAAAAACGACACATAAAGACGGGCGTCTCAGGGGTTCATCATAGTACTACAGCTTTGTTTGTTTTTCACATATTTGCAACTTGTTAAATTTTGGATAGAAGCGTCTGCGATGAGTGCATCAGGAAGTCATTGTGGGAAGATTCTCCATCATCTTTGCATTTTTCTAGGTACTGTAGAGGACGAGAGGCAGTAGTTTTATCACTGACCAGAAGGAGGAGGAAATGGTTGATGCAGATGGAAGAAGTTTCCATTTCATTATGTGGTTAATATTTATAAAGACTTTTAACTAATTTTTACATAAAGAGCTGTTTTATTTAGTTTAAGTTTTCCAAACATATAAATGGGATAATGATTAATAAGAAAGGGACATCAGTTAAATTATCAAAACATGAAAAAGAAAAGGCATAACACATACTTACTTTCAGCATTACACCCAATCCAGGTTCCACAGATGGCTCAGGCAGCTTTCAATAAGATTCCTCATCATCAATGAAAGATCTGCAATACCAAAAGGTTGAGTCAAAACATTAAAAACATCAAGTCTGCTTCATGTCCACCACATCCAAACCTAAACATTACTGCACACAACCCCATTTCTGCAAATATTCCTCCGCCTTTTGGGGTTCACAGGAATCCCACCTACATTCCAACACTAAGACATACTATATTACCAAAAGTACTGGGACATCTTATTCATAATCTGTAAAGTTTATTATGGGGTTGGCTCACCCTATTCAGCTATTCCAGCTTCAACTCCTCTGGGAATGCTTCCCCCAGCAGTGTGTTTATGGGAATTTTTTTTACCTTTCTTCCAGAAGGGCATTTGTGAGGTCAGACATTGATGTTGGATGAGAAGGCCTGGCTCACCATCTAATTAATCTTAAAAGTGTTTTGGGGTTGAGGTCATGACTCAGTCAAGTTCCTCCCCACCAACTCGACTATAACTTTATGGACCTTTCTTCTTGAAGTCAATGATTTGAAGGGGGGGGTCCCAATACTTTTTGCCCATATAGTGTATGTGTGCTAAAGAATCCTTGCAGCTTTTGTGTGTCAACATCATATAACTTGCCTCTAGTAAGTTAAAGGCAGAGTGTTGAGGTACTGAGGGGATTGATGAGGTGAGAAGAGGAGAGGCGGCATGCTCAGATGAATTAATAATCAAACCCAGAAGGTGGAAGTCTATAGAGCAATGCATTCTCTTGCAGAGGGAGTCTAAAGCATTCATGAGACCTCGAGACAGAAGTGCTTAGCCTAATAATCATTCCTTGAATTAAGGGTAGGAAATCCTGCACTTAGTCAATGGCTAATAGCCTGCTGCTGCTCCTGAATCTAAAGTCATTCAGGTGGTTAAGTCTAAGCAAAGATTAAGCAGAGAAGTGCCTTTTAAGGAGGAACTGGCAGATTATCAAGCCTGCTGAAGTTGGGTTGCCCATACATCTTGTTGTAGAGCAGATTGCGCTTGGTAGGGGATGCACCTGGCATGTTTAACCTTACTGCCCAGAGCTCCAGGAAAAAGAAGGGCATCCATCCAATACTCCGCTTTGCAGTGATTATCATTCCTTCTTTCCTGGCTTAGAGGAGCTTTTTCTCATCACTGCTGCATCAGAACAGACAATGTGATGGATTTGTTTGGAGTGGCACCAAGTTTCTCCTCAGTATTATGATGTCAAATTATGAAATGAGTGGAGACGCTTCAGAACAGAAGGCACAAATTGAGATGAAGCATGATGACACAGAGCTGAGTGTAAGTTAGCAGCAGATGCTCGGTTTAAAGAAATTATGACTGCCGATGTTTTTCCTTTTGTCTCTTAATGTTCCTCAGCTGTTCTCATTTTCTGTGTTGGCAACTTACGGATATTTAAGTCAAATTAGAGATATTAAGTCTAGACTCAGATTCTTCCAACTCAGTTTTTTTAGATGAACGTTAAACAAATTTCCATTTTTCATTTTAATTCTCTGTCTGTCCCAGGAGCACCAGAGACAGCGACACAGACGATGACGAGGATGAGCGGCGGGTGAGTCGAGGCTGCACCCTGCAGTACCAGCGCGCTCTGGTCAAGGTCCTGACCCAGTTCCACACCACCTCAACGGAAGGAACTGACCAAGTCATCACCATGCTGGGACCAGACTGGCAGGTGGATGTCACAGACCTGGTCCAGGACTCCCTCAAGGTGGCAGACCCCAGGATTGCAGAGCTGGTTGACAGGACAATCCTAGTGGGCCTGGAGCTAGGATCAACTGCACTCAAGGTAAATTCCGTTTTACACAATAATGACGAGAGTTTGAATAAATCAAAAATGAAATATGAGCGCAGGCAGGGTGCTTCTTCCCACACAGACTGAGGCCTGAACGAAGGGAATAAGGACAGAAGATTCAGAATTGCTCTGAAAATCATTCCTTCAGCTTCGTCAACATGAATACATGCAGTTCCTTAGGCGAGATAAGCCGTCAGAGCCATACCATAGCCAAAGATTTTCATCTCAGAACAACAGTCTGGAACCAGAGACCTGCCAGAGCTGTCCATCAGGAACATCAGCAACAGATTATGAGCTTTTCGCTAACGTCACCGAGCCGAAGAGTCCAGAGTGTTGGAGCAGAGTCGAGGGTGAGGAGCTGCGGAGGCGGAGGCAAGGCTGATTAGCATGTTAACAGATCTGTGCACAGTAAATGAGGCAAAGATGTAGGGCTACATCTGAGCATATTTAGGCATGAAGGAGAATTGAAATGAGTTAATAAAAAAAAGACCCTTTAGATACGCAATTCTGGCCACAAAAGATGTCTTCTCTTCTTGTGCTTTTGAAGACATCAATAAAGGAAAATGCTGCTTTATATTGTAGTTTGGTCACAATCTTTATAATTCACAGTAATATAGACATAGGACAACACATACAAGCAGGTAAAGGAGTTGCGTAAAAGGCAACAGTTTGGTGAGTTTAGCTGAAATATCTGTGATTGTACTTTATTACCAAGGAAGACAGCAATGGGAGATGAAAGTTAAACCCAAAAGACAGAAGATAAGCTGTGATGAATGGTTGCAACACACAGTTTGGGAAGTAATTATTCATCCTAGTTTTCTCCAGTTTCCTCATTCGATTGCTTGTTTCTCTTTTCCTGTGTTCCCTAATCTCAGAAACTAACTTGGTGACTGCAACTCGAGAACAAATAAAGTTAAAGTCTAGCCAGTATTTTCATTTAATTTGTCATTAAGTTTATTTTAATGATCTTCTCTTCCTTTTTAACATATTGTACACATCTATTGTGATACAAAAACCTGCTCTCCATAAGTATATGCTGCAGCTGATGTCCTCTCCTCTCGAGTGAAAGAGACGGTTGACATAAAGTGCATGTAAATGCGTCAGGCGAGACAGGTTCAGAGGCCCTTATGAAGGAAGCGCCGCAAGTTATTACGCCTGGGCTGTGATTTACAGACGCTTCAGTGCTCATTTATGGGGACACAGAGAGAGAGAGAGAGAGAGGAGGCGGTTGGGGAGAGTTTTGATCACCATGAAAGATCACAGTTTTAGCCTGTCAGGAAAAAGAATTGTTGCCTGATGAATGCATCAGATGTTGGAAAAATAGTGAGGAAAGATAAAAGTCTTCAATCCATCATTTTAGATGAGTGATGGATGGCTTATTCTGGGTGAAGAGTAATTACACATCCATTTACCAACAGATGCAGCTTGCCACAATAACTTAAGTGTAATATAAGATAAAAAAGATAGGGTGATCGGAAAATTTGTTCATGCTTCAAAAGTATTTTAAAAGTTCAGGTTGGAATAAAAAATGCATGGCAGAGATGATGTGGTTAAAAATAATGTAAATAAGTTGCAGCTCTCTAAGAATAAAGATATGGATTTTTTTTTAAGCTCTTATATTATTTAAAAAATGTACATGATGTTCTTTTTATCTCATATTTGTTGCTTCCAGATGTATTTTAAAATGATCAAAGTATTTAATACTTAGTTTAAATCCGTTTTGTATTTAAGGCCTATATAAATGGAAAAAGTCTATCTATATCTGTACGACATCCAGACCCAGCAGGTTGAACAGTGAAGGGCTACTGCAAATATCTGCTAAAAAGTTGGGAAACTTTGAACATTACCCTGTTCAAATTAAAACATGATCCCAGGATAGGTACATGAATGCCTCAGACAATTAAAAATATTGTGTCCCATGATCCAGGAGAAGGGGATCAAGCATTATCTTGGCCTGATTTATACCCTGTTAAAGACGCACTACAGAACTTTTGCAGTTTTCTCAGTGACACGCCCCCTATCCACGGCTAATCCAGCATCCATCTTGCATCCTACCTGTGCTGTACTTAGGGATAGGTACCGTTCACATTTAAACTGATATGGTACCATTTCCCGGTACCTGGGAATCTGTACTGGTACCTAACGGTACCAATTTTCGATGCTTTTGTGTTTGATAATATGGGAATTTTATTTCTCATTTTCAACATATCGGCTTATTTATAACCAATATATTTAAGCAACATCCATCTGTTTCTGTTCTAACAACAATAACATTACTCACTGTTTCACTAACATGTAAGCAGTTAGCTACAACATAGCAGTGTTTTTTCTTAATGATGCACAAATTCTGCGTACTGAAAATAGGTTCAATGTGTTAAGATTGAAAGAAAATGTTGGAGTGAGGCCAGTTGCTCTAGAAAATCCGACAGAGTGAGACATCTGTCTGACAACGTGTGTGTGAAATCTTTGATGCTCCCTGCAGCTCCGTTTTTAGCAGAGAAGCGTGTTACTGGATGGACTTTTGCCTCGGACAGACGACTTTTTACGGCTGTTTTGGCGTTCTGGAGGCTGAATCTCACAAGCGCTCACTTCAGCGGGAGGAGCATGCTCTGCTTCTGTTCCAGTGTTTCAGTTCCACCGGTCTGAGACCGTAGTACTCACAAGACAACAGCTGATTAATGTGCTCTCTCGCCACCCAGTGGTCGGGGGTGTGAATTGCAGTCTGTCAATATAACAGACGTTTTAAAAAATGACGACATAGGTACCGAAACATGGTACCGTTTGATTTTATGTGAATCGGTACTCGGTAGTACCGACGGAATTCAGTAGGTACCAATAAAAGAACCAAATTCGGTACCAATCCCTAGGTTTTTCCTCCGTTCCTCCAATAATGTCTTCTTGTGTTTATATCCGCTTTCTTGTGTGTGACGCAGTGCATAAAGCAAAACTCGGCTGCAACGTCAAAGTTCTCGCTTCTCTTGACGTTTGTGACAAGCTTTTAGTGATCCACTGTCAAAACTTAAAAAGTGCTGATACACCCTCAGTTCTGGCTCTGTGCTGGAGGTCTCAGGGGTGTGTTTGCCATCACTTGAGAGAGTGTGGCCTTTGAATTCATCACATAAAGACTGTAGTTTTCCATGATGAACTTGTGAATCCAAAACAATTTAACTCTTCAAAGGGGGATTTCGAAAAGCAGAAACCCAACTCAGCATTGTCCACGTCAGACATTTCTGAGGACATTCATATAATTAAACGTATTTCTGAGTTGGGTTTCTGTTGGCAGGATTCATGTCTACAGCCCTGTCAGCAGCTCTGAGAGGCAGTTCTTTTAACTGTGTTGTATACTGCCGATGTACTTTGGTTTACATAGTTGTCAACAAGCACATAAACCTGCTGGAACATTCACTAAAGACAAACTAGGGCTGATTTGGCAGAAATGCCATTAGTATTTAGTCTTCATTTAAAGTATTAGACAAGTTAGAGTTTAGCATGATGACTGTGTCAGATGTGAAGTTAAGGGGTCATTAGATTTCATCCTGAGGGAGAATCTGAATGTGCAAAATTCCCCAAATATCACAGCAATGAGTTGTTGATATACTTTGTTTGAAACATAAAGCAATTTCATATTATTCAGCAGTTTTGTACTAAACCGTCTATAAAGGTCAAGAAATGTATCCAAATCAGTGAAAACATTTAGTAGTTGGTAACGTCACACAAAAGTCAGCAGAGGACTCACAAACAGCCATTTGTAATGCCCTACAGTTAAAGTGGCCAATAAAACTAATGTTTCAGGACATTTACAGGTGGATATGCTTTGACATAAACTCAGACATAAATCAGAGCTCCCTGCAGGACATGAATTCATTATGGTTCAGTTAAATGATCAGTGGCCAATGACACCAAATTAAAAGCTTATCTGCTGTGAATCGTTGCCTCCTGCACCTGCAGCTCCGTCTCTGCAGGTGTCAATGAATGACTAGAAAGCTTAAAACAATCCAGCTGAAAAAGTCCGAAGCTAAAACGGTGTGAAGGAAACGGAGATGACATCTCTGCAGACTCACCGTATGATTGACTGACGGCTAGCAAAACCCCCACATTACGCAGTGGTTATTGTACGAGAACAGAGACATTTTCTGAAAATGAACATTACATATCTGCAACAATGGTCCTCTTACAGAATAGTTCAGTCTGTCTGAGGATTTGAATAAGTTTCTGACTCTTTTGAAACTCACCCAAATTGTTCACCAGCTCATGAATATGAAGAAAAGAAGGAGAAGGCATTGCTCCACTTAGTGCAGCGTTTCAGACATTCATTTGATGTTTTTTTTTTTTGTAAGAGCAGCCCATGATTGCAGCGTTGGATGAAAACCTTTCTGTTATAAATGGCAGCTGCAGAGAAAATAAAGAATAATGACTTAATAACTGAGCTGTGGAGGTTAAATTAGACATTCAGAAAGTTTAATTAATACTATCTCTAATTGAAGATCAGCAGGTAGGACAGGGGCTGCAAGACCTCATTGTTCCAACCCACAGACATGTCGTCATCCACAGCCAGATAGCCGACAGAAGATAGCGGTCACTTAATCAGCTCCACCTGTTCAGTTGTTTAACTGAAAAATTTATTTAGAGGGAAAAATAATCCATTAGAAATATAGAAAGTTCTCCCACAAGACTTGACTTTATACAAGTTCCTTTTTACGCCTCATAACATCACCAAGTGGTCAACATGAATTCTTATTAAAACACATAAGCATTAGCACGCCGCTCCTACAAACATGCAGCTGAATAAATATATATGGATGAAAACAGACTCCCACATTCAATCCTATTTGTTTTGGTCATCCCTCTCCTTTTTATTGCAGTCCAATACATTTGAAAATACCCCAAGAAAGTCATTTTATCCTTATGAGTGTGGGGGAGAGTCTTCAGGCCGGTGTGCTGCAAAGCTCTACAGCTGGCAGGGGAGCCCTTTTCCATGCAGAAGGTGTGCGCAAGTTTATTTAGCAGCTGTCGCTTCTACTTGCCTCGCTGTGTGGGCAGCTGTGTAATTGCCTGAATGTTTACAGGATGGTGAAAGTTTTCATTTGCACTGTTTCAAGAGGTATTACATTTGTATTTCATCAGTCCAACCTCTTAGAAGTAGAGCACTTTAGGTTTTGTGGAAGCAAGCATTAGGAGGCACGTTGCATCTCTGTGCTCGTCAGCACTAATTATCCTGATGGAAAGCATTACAAAATGCCCATCATTTCTCCACCACGAAGGCTTGAACTTGTTGTCATAGTGTACTCAGACTAAATTGGCCTGTCATCTAAGTCCACAGAAATGGATCAAAACTAACTTCAGCAGACTTTCTGAATATTAAACTGTATTTTGTCAGAGCTTTTCTTATATTACATTCTGTTAATAGAGGCTGTCTGTCACATGCCTAAAATGCGTGCTGCTTATGAAATCCATTTAGGCGAAGCGAAAGAAGTTATACAACAACCAGGGGCACAGACATGATGAACTATATACAGCATGAACCATGTTACATAAGATTAATTGTACCATATTTACTGCTTACTGGGTAGCACAGCCTACCTGAGTATTGTTGCTGACCATGTCCATCCCTTTATGAGCACAGTGGAGCATCTTCTGATGGCTAC
>JAOXYM010000016.1:25900480-25916113 GCA_028567055.1 Leptatherina wallacei | reverse complement strand
TGGTACATGAAGTGAAGGTTGTGCAAATTGTGCCAAATTTTTGCTTTTTGGGTGTTAGCAACTGTGAAAAACTGTAAGTGCAGCTACCATTAGAATGTGCAAACATGAATAAAAATTCAGTATATAAGGCAAAACCAGGATTTATACAGTTCTAGCAAGCTTGAAATAATGACTCGAGGAACCCGAGGATGCTTGACTACAACAACAAAAAACAAATGAACAAAAGCCAAAATAAACAGACTGAAGGTTGACAGCCTTACTGAGGAGGTGAGTTTTGAGGAATTCGAGACATTGCAGAGTTCATATTAGCAAGTTCCAGCAGGTGGGAGCTGCCACGCCGAGAGCTCCGTCCCAAAAGGTACAGACAGAGATGTGAGAAACAGAAAGCAGACCCATGGCTGAGGATCGCAGCATGCGAAACTGTGTAGTAAGGGGCCACTGAGGGATTTATAGGGGAAAATAAGGTGATGCATGACTTGACCGGGAGTCAGTGGAGATTTATGAGGGTGGGAGTGATATGTTGATAGTGGTTGGTGTGAGTTAGAAGAGTGGCAGCCGAGTTTTCGGCATATGGCCGAGGGCCTTGCTGGAAACAGGACCTTATTTCAGTAATCCAACCAGGTGGTGATGAAGGCATGGATGAGATTCTCAGCTACTGGGTCCGCGAGTGACGGTTGAAGTCCACAGATGTCTTTTAGGTGGAAAAATCCTGCTTTGGTAGTGGAATCCAGAACAATGCTCAGCTTGTAAAGGTCTGGGGGTGAGGTTTAATGTTAAACCTTTAAGCTTAAACCTTTTTTTTTTAATCATGCCTTCTCCATGTGATATTATGAAAACTGCACTGTAGCAGTTTTTTTTTTATCAGGAGGGCAGTGACTGTCTTTGTAGCCCTGCCAAGCATGTTATTGTTTCACATGGTTCTCCTGATGGTCGACTAATGATCATTGAAATGAACCAATGCAACAGAGGCCTTTGGTTGCTCGAAAGGCTTAATTTAGACATCCATCCATCTTCTACCACTTATCCGAGGTCAGGTCATGGGGGCAGCACCTTTAGCAGAAGAGCTGAGACTTCCTTTTCACCTCGCCACTTCTTCTAGCTCATCCAGGGGAATCCTGAGGCATTCCCAAGTCAGCCGTGAGACATAGTCTCTCAAGTATGTACTGGGTCTGTGCTTGGGTGTAGGATGTGCCTAGAACAACTCACCAGGGAGACATTCTGGAGGCATCCATACCAGATGCCCAGGCCACCTTACCTGGCTCCTCTGGATGAAGAAAAGCAGCAGCTCTACTCTGGCCTCCTCCGGATGATTGAGCTTCTCACCCTATCTCTAAGGGTGAGTGAGCCCAGCCACCCTGTATGGGAAACTCATTTCAGCTGCTTGTATCCACGATCTTGTTCTTTAGGTCACTACCCACAGCTCGTGACCATAAGAGAGAGTGGGAATGTTGATCAACCAGTATATTGAGAGCTTTGTTTTTTGGCTCAGCTTCCTCTTCATCGTGACAGACTGATGCAGAACCCGCATCACTGTGGACGCTGCTCTGATCCGCCTGTTGATGTTTCACTCCATTCTTCCCTCATTTATGAACAAGACTCCAAGATACTTGAACTCCTCCTTTAGGGGGAAGGATCTCATTCCTGACCCAGAGAGAGCGGAGAGGGTACTCCACCCTTTTCCTTGGTCTTGGATTTGGGGTTGCTGATATTTGTCCCAGACATCGTCAGTTGTGAACCGATCCTTTGAGAGCTGAAAATCAGGGCCTGATGAAGCCAAAAGAACCACATCAACGGCAAAAATCAATGAGCCTATCAAACTGGATCCCCTCAACGAAAAAGTTAGTCCCCTCCAAAAAAGTTTGGAACAGAATCGATGACACAAAGGGCAGCCATGGTGGAGTCCGACCCTCACCAAAAACAGATCTGACGGGCTTATCTGTGACAGACTGTAACAGGGCAGCTGTGGCTCAGATGGCAGGGTGGTCACACCCAACTCTTCCACATTTTGAAATCCTTAAGCAAAACACTGAATCCCGCATTGTTCTGATATCATCATCAGTCTGTGATTATGGAGAAAAAATTGCTATGAGTGTTGAATAAGAAACACACTGTAAAGCTGTTCATTAAAGCCCTGCCTCAGCAGTTCCTGATTCCCTGGCAGCTCATCCTTTTGAATAATTCCGAGTTTTTGCCATGAAAAAAACCTCCAATGGCCTTAATATTGCATGGGGTATGACTTACCAACTGTATCCTCATTCTGAGTGAGTGGGGAATATGCAAATAAGCTCCACCCTCAACTCTGCCTTTCAACTTTTTCCTTATCATAGTAGCTCATGGTGAGGAAAATGGTCAGGCCCTGTTCACAACAGCATGTGTTACAAACGGTGGAGAAACATGCCCTCTCATTCTTAAAGATACCCAAGATAAATGCCTGGAATAGTTTAGTCAAACCCAGTTGTTTTGGGGTTAAACTGGCGAAGATTGGTCTCTCTGAAGGGAATAAACCACTCTACTTTCTCTCAGGCAGCCAGAGACAGGAGCCCTGGCAATGAGCTGCTAGAAATGAAGAGTACAAGAGGTTGTTCCCTGCTATTGGAAAAAGAAAAACAACCGTGATTTTAGCTGAGTGAGAGTAGCAGCCCATATTATTTTATTACCATTTGGTTATGAACATTGGGGAGTTCCTGATGGCCACTGCAGTGAAGCTCAGGCAGCCAAGTACTAACTGCCCTGGCATCTTGAAAGAAAACCCAGGAAAAGAAATACACATATTGTATTGGTCCTGTTATTCAGGCAAAGCAAGATTCAAAGATTCAAAGCGTTTATTGTCATGTACAGTAAAGAAACAAGTTTCCCCGTTCAATGAAAACCTCACTTTGCTGTCCACACCAGGGACGCAACTACCTACTTTCTGAGGGGTACTATAACCCCTTGCCCCCCACCAAAAAACTAATTAAACTAAATTTTCCAAAAACTATAGAAGCCAAACCACAAATGAAACATATGAAATTTTAATTAAAATTATAATTTTAAAGGATATCAGTTATTGATTGGACGCTGCATGTAATCGACTTATTTGATACGTCACAACAGCATTGTAGTGTTATATCAGATACTCTGATACTCAAAGAT
The DNA here is from genome assembly GCA_028567055.1 of Leptatherina wallacei. NCBI lineage: Eukaryota > Metazoa > Chordata > Actinopteri > Atheriniformes > Atherinidae > Leptatherina > Leptatherina wallacei. Next base: position 25,912,981 of record JAOXYM010000016.1, on the reverse strand, counting down.
GCCTTCTAACTTTAATATATTTAAAGCCTCCTCCGTATCATTAGAAAATGCAGGTATATAACAAAATAATGTCTCTCTATATATACTGTACTTCTCAGAGGTTATTCAACATGCTTTATTGTGCCTAAAACAATCTCTCTTTAACAAGTGTCAATGGTACAAAAATAGAAAGAAGAATCTGAAATGAAATAATTATAAAAATGATGCTAGTTCTGTATTAGAAAATCAATCTACAGATTTTAAAGGATTTTTTCTGTAATTCATCAATCTTTCCCAAGTTCTAAATTTGATTGGTTTTATGATTCACCATCTAGTTAAATTTGAAAATTGTCTGAACAATAAAATAACCACAAACAACTTTCTTCATACTTTTGTCATGATCTGTGATATTGTAAATACTGATCAGCAGGGCTCTAAATCAACTTTTTTGAACATCAGCCAATGTGGCTAGTAGATTCCTAAAGTCACTGAACAATCACAATTTTCAATAGCCAATTTTTTTTTCAGGGAATATAATCCAGATTGTAAGTGTTTTTTTCCATTAAAATGCTGAAAAACAATATTCTCTCAACGTTAACCAGCCTACTTGTTTCCTTCTACACATCTCCCTCAATTTAAGTTTCTTTCCTCATTTAGCAGCATTTTGTTCAGGCAGGAGCTCTTGAATAACATCTGGTCCACTTAAGTAAGCACACAGCCAAAGCATGGATTATATATCATGGAACAATGTTCATTGAATATGTAGTGACTAGCCTCATTCATTATAATGGGAGGGCTGGTTCTTTAAATTCAGCTCCCTTAGAAGAGTCGACTCTCCCAGCACCATAATGGTTCTTCATCTAGCAAGCATCACTCAGAGCTTCTTTTTAACCTAATTCAGTTTCATAATGCTGTTTGTGTGTTTGTAAGCATTTTTTTAATTTTCCGTTTTCATTAAAACCTTATTCCTATGCAAAAAAAACAAAACAAGTTAGAACTATTGTTTATCATTTATATGAACAACTGAACACAGAACCAGTTAACAAATAAAGTCCAAAGTCTGAACATTATGACACTTGAGATTAAAAAAAATTATATTTTCCTTTTACAAATTCTGCACTTTCCTTATCAGTCTCCAATATCATCTAAAAGCAGCCAGAAGCTGCTTATTTTTCAGTGTTTGTTAATTTCTTTATTTTTTCTGATGCGCTTGCATTAAATCCAGCTGCCCAGTCTTTCTCTGTGGCTCTGTGAACCTAGCCTGTACCACTACACTGTCTTAGGAGCACTTAGCAGCAGCTCCCAACATGGGGCTAGCCACACAAGGATCCAGTCTATCACCACCAGCAGACAGTAGACCTAACTGATCCCCCTACTTTCACATCCAGCTCCACATACTGCACCCAAAACAACCAACTTACCTTTCTATGGAGCTTTTTGAACTTGGTGATCCAGATTAGTCATGTAAAGATTTTTTTATTTTTTCATGTCTCTCTAATGTGACCACAGTTTCACAGCGATGTTAGAGACAGGAACACAATCACATCCTTTCTTATAACCCCCCCCCCTTTAGTCTTGCCCACTCTCTGCCCCCCCCATGTATAAAAGTCTAGCTCCATCACTGGACTGGTTACTTTCTTCCTTGCTGGAAAACAGAACAGAATGACAATGTTGTTGTTGCTTTAATGAAAAATGGGGAAAAAAAATATTCAAAGAAATATGTATGATTAAATACATTTAGGTGCACTTTAAATCTGGATGTTTTTCCATTAAAAAAATGTAGCTACTGGAAATCTATCAGCCACGTTGGCTGGTGATCAAAAGATTTTTCCATGATACACTTCCACAAAAGTATGAAATGGAAATCAAACTTTGATAGAGATAGGTTCTTTGAAATAAAATGTTATTTTTCACACCATTGATTCAAAGTATCTCATTTAAACCTTGAATCAAAATATATCTCGGAGGTTCACATACTTTTGCCACTTTCCTTCAATAAATAAAGTACCTCTTTTCTACTGTCTTTGACTGCTTAATTGATATTTATTGCCACACTTCACTAAAAATATCAAATAACATCAAGGACCGCTGGAATAAATTAACTATGATAACATTTCAATATAGTAATTGGCAAAAACCAATAACAGTTTTTAAGGGAACAGCTCCTGATGTTACCTAAAACTTAAGTCAGTGGGTTTTCTTATTTCTTTCTTCAGATTGAATAGAGTAATAAAATTCATGTGCAAATTCCTTGATCCTCTCATATCAACAAGAAGGCACTAGTTTCACTTTTGAGTAATAATATTATTCCCAGGCTAAATCTTTTAAGCTGCAGCCTTCATTGTTAGGCAGGATGCCAAATAAAGGCAGCTGCAGTCAGCCAATAAGTATCCATGTTGCTGTTTTATTACTATCTCCATATTACCCAGGCATGGAGGAACATTCCTGTTACATCCAAAAACGTCTCCCAAAATGGATTTGACTGCCTGAGAAGAAACCCGTGTGTGTGTGTGTGTGTGGGGGGGGAAGAAAACTGTCTTTTTCTTTTTCATTGTGTCTTCACACAGAGAAGCAAAGAATTAACCGGCAGCCCTGCTTCAGCAGGGAGAAATGTGTGCATGTGTTTCTCTCTGTGCTTCTCCTGCTCTGCCCTTTCTCTGGCCTGCCAGTCGCTCAAAATGCATCAACAGCCACATCAGGCATGAGTGAGAGAGAAGCGAGCATTAAATTCCAATTTTTCTTGCTTTCCGCTTCTTGGCCACCTTGAAATTTAATTATTGTAATGTATTGTCCTAAGTGCTCTCCAAGGCCGGGCCATAAAAGGCAGCCAATTCCTCCTCCGGTGAAGCTCTCAGAGGAGCACTGGAGCTATTTCAGGGTATTTGATTCTGTTTCACAGGAAAACTTTCTAAATGTCCTCCACTACTCCAGAAATGAATGAAACACATAAACTGTTTTACAGTCGAAACCTCTTTGAGTTATTCTCTTTTATTTCCTCGACTGTTTTCCAACTGAACGGCTTCAGTTTCTGAAGATTCCTTATAAACCAGTTCAACGGAAGGAACCACGTCTTTCAAGGCTGGGATGAGGAGACTCAAGGTGGGGGGTTCTTTCTGAGGAGGTCAGTGAGGAAGGATGGAGGGGGAGAACAGATAGGTAAGGGGAGAGAGGTAGAATGGAAGTATGGAGGAATAAGTGAAGGAATAAGTGAAGGAGAAGATGTGTGAAGGAAGGAAGGATGTATGAAGGGGTGGAGGAAGTTAGGAAAGATGGACGGGTAAGAGAGAGGGAAGAAGGATGAAGGAGGGATAATGGACGAATGAAGGAGGAGGTGGATATGTGAGGGAGGAATGATAGAAGGATGAAGGAAATGGATGAATAAAAGAGGGATGGAGGAAGAATTGAAGGATGAATGGTAAAAGAGAAGAAGAATGAAGGGGAAGATGAATGGGTAAGGGGGAGGGATGATAAAGAGACCAAGGAACGAGGGAGGAGGTAGATGGATGAAATGGAGATGGGTGGAGAATGAAGTAGATGGAGGTAGTATAGAAGGTGAGGGAGGGATGATAGAGGGATGAAAGGAATGAGGGAGGGGTAAAATGGATATAAAAGGGAAGAATTGATGGCTGAAATTATATGGAAGAAGGACAGAAAGATGAAGGTAAGAGAGAGGGAAGAAAGATGAACTGTTTGGGAGGGATGATGGAGTGATGAAGGACTGAGGGACGGATAAGATGGATGAATGAGGGAATGATGGATTTGTAAGAAAGGGAGGAAAGATGGAGAGAGGAAGGAATTAAGGATGAAGAAATTAGGCTGGATGGAGGGATAAGGGACTCCCCTTATCCCTCCATCCAGCCTAATTTCTTCATAAATGATGGAAGGATAAAGAAATGAGGGAGGGGTAAGGTGGATGAATGGAGGAAAGATGAATGGGTAAAAGAGGAAAGATGGAGAGAGAGTATGGAGGGATAAGGAGAAATGATGGAAGAATGGAGGGAGGATGGATGAAGGAGTCAAGGATGAATGGGTGAAGGAAGATGGAGGAAGGGTTGAAGAATGAATAGGTAAAATAGAAGGAGGATGGCTAAAGGAATGAGGGAGGGTGTAAGATGAATGAAGGATGGACGGATGGGCCGGTGAGGGCGATGGAGGAAGATAGGGATGATGGATGGCAAGAGAGATGAAGCATGGATAGAAGTGGAGGACAGACAGGTGAGAGGGAGAACGGGACTGTAGGATGGAGTAATGAGGGAAGAGGTGGGTGGAGGAAGGACAGAATTATGTCAATGTAAGAGAGAGGGAGGAAATATGAAGGAAGAGGGAATGATGAAAGTATGAAGGAATGAGAGAGGGCTGGATGGATGTAGGAGAGAAGGATAGATAGTTGAGCATGGAAGAAGGATTGAAGTACGAATGGGTATGAGAGAGGAAGGATGAAGGGACCGGACGGACAGATGACGGAGGATAGAAGGTTGGAGGAAGTAGGGAGGGGGTGGATGGATAAAGGCGAGATGGATGGAAGGAAGGGTGAGGGAGAAGGGATGGATGATAAGGATCAATGAGGACAGGGATAGGGAGGGTGGGGTTGAGAGAACCAAGTGAAAGGATGTGAGTGGGTGAAGCTGGTGATCAGAGGTGGAGGTGGAGGTGTTGCCTTGGTCCTGAACCAAAGCCAACAGGTGATCTCGTCACTGTTAGGGTTAGGGTTGGGTTATGGTTGGGTTGGGGACTTCAGGATTTTCCTGAACCTTCATCATGACGGTGCAAATATTTAAACTGCTTGTGCATATTTTAGATAAGAAGCTGTTTATGTTTGGCTTCCAAATTGGAGAACGTGGCAAAATCAAAGACAGGAAACTTAATCTTAATCACATTTGCTACCTTATGGAAATGCAGGCATCACATCCATCCCTAAAAACAAACATGGCACATTCAGAGTCGTATTTATATCGAGGGCTTTCTTCATGCTGAGCTGACTGAGGGCTTGCCTCCCGGTGGAATATTGGCACATTTTTTCCAAGTCTTCCACTAAACCCAACCAAATGGATTTTTTTCCCTGCGAGGAAAGTGGGTGTGCATCTGCTGTAAAGGGCTGAAAACTGTTGGGCAGTTGTAGAAGCAAAATGCTCCCACTCTGTCATCTGTCCTCATGGTTGGTAGCTGCTGTTTAAGCAAGCTGTGAACAGGAGAGACTGTCAAACGCTGCCTTGATTACATGGATACTGATGTTGTGGTTCAGTCTGCAGCAGATGAATGTTGTCAGGTAAACACCACGTAGAGTTTGAGGCATTTTATCCAATCTCTTCTCAGGGGAGTACAGACGGTGAAGAGTGACAGAAAATACAAAATGAGACCGTCGTGCACAGCAAATACAAAGAGACAGACTCATCATTCGAAGCACATGCTGCTCCTGCTGGGAGCCTTATCTGTCTGTGCTGTGGAACGAACTTGTGCTGGAGCTTTCAGGACAGCACAGCACCGCTCCTCCACCACCCCTTCCTCCTCCGTGCTTGAAAGCGGTTTTGCTCGTGTGCACATCAGAGGCAGGCCGTCTCCGTGCGTGTCAAGGCTTGCACTGAGCATGGGGTACCGCGGATGCTTCGCAAATGCGCTGGAGATTTAGGGGATTGGAGCAAGTCCAGGACTTCAAAGGCACAGTTGAGAACATATTCAAATTATGGGCAATGCCATGAAAGAATATGATATGCAACGCTGAAATGCTGTTTTGACTGATAGAAACACAAGGTAAATTGAGAGTTTCTAAAGCCTCAAGTTTTTCGGAAAGTCTCATACAAACATTTTGCTTTGGTTTCCCAGCAAAAGAAACAGAACCATCATCTCAAGGTTCCACTGATACATGGATGGAAACTGGAATTTGTAGAGGGTGAAAAATGTTGGTGAATTAATTAAAACATTTTTTTAATCTAACAGTATCCTGTATCATGAGGGGGTACATGGCTGCTTTGTGTCAGCTGCAAGTTAATGAACCAGACAAAATGCAGTCTGGTTAAGATTATAATGTTTCTTTAGCTCAGCTGCCTCTCACTGCCTGAAGAAAGGACTCTGAGCTGTGCATTGGTTCGATGCTGGACACTGTGAAGCCATAGGAGGGAGGATCTAAGAACTTTAAAAGGCTTTGTTTTTCATAGCAGCACAAATACTTCCATGCATCCTGCAGTACTGTGCAAAAATGTTGAGCCACATCTTATTTCTTTGTATTTAACTTCCAAGCAGCCAGACTGTGTTTATCTTTAGCAGTAGTCGCTCTGAAGGTCTTTAGAGGGGTTTTCTTTGGACATGAGCTGTTTTTCCACTCAGTCCTGTCTGAGTATCTGACCTTCCTCTGAGGACTTTTTGTTGTTTGTTAAGCCACTTAAAACCGAATTAACCAGCGGTATGTGCAGAAAACCCTGTAAAGCCTGGCATATGGAATAGAGAGAAAATATTTCTTCTTATTGAAAATTCAAACAAAATCCAAGCACTTTTTTCATGGATTGCAAAACTGTTGGAGGCAAAAATTTAAAAACGGCTCCTTTAAGACTGTTTTTTTGTTCTCAGAACTGTACCATAAACCATTGGTTCCCAAACATTATGCTAAATAAAACATATCATTGCACTGCTAGCAAAACATGGACAAATTTGGAAAGTATCAATTGACAGACAATGATTAATGAACAGACATTTTAACAACCAAAAATAAAAAGTCAAAAAAATATGACAAGGCATTGCCTGGGCTTGACCAAAACATTGATGGGTAATAAAAGGCAAGGCAAGTTTATTTGTATAGCACATTTCATGTACAGGACAATTCAAGGTGCTTTACATAAAAACATTAGGAACATTACGGCGGGATGTACAAAGCATTAAGAATAATTAAAAACAAAAGTTAAATAACAAAATAGACAACAAAATAAATAAAGAAAGAAACCCTAAGAGAAAATAGCATATATCACTTGTTATCATAAAAGGCTGCAAATAGAAAAGTTTTTAACCCTGATTTAACGCAGCATCCGTCACATCAAATGCTCAACTCACTTCATATGAAGAAGTGTGCAGAGTTTCCCGTCTAAAAAGCCTTAAATTATAGTAGTTGAGTCCATACTTCCCTATGCCGCTGGGTTTATTCATGGTTCTAACTTAAGTAGCAGCCAGTAAACTAAAGGTACCAGCTTTACCTTTTTATCAAAAAGATTTTAATCCACTTCTAAAGGTTAAATGATTTTGTGGTTTTGTGTTAAAAGCTTAACATCTAATAAGTATTTTTCTCTGTTTTTGTCTGATAGGAGGCCAGTCTGTCTGTCTGGATGATTTTCAGCGACAACACAGCCGCCACTTTGACTTACTTTGACCCCAAAGACTACAACCTCAACGCCTCAGCACTGGAAGATAAAGTTGTGTCGATTTCCCAGGAGCCTCAGCAGCGCTGGCCTGTAGTGGTGGCAGAAGGGGAGGGATCTGGCGAAATGGTGCGTGTAGAGATGACCATCTGTGAGGCCTGCCAGAAGACCAAGCGCAAAAGCGTCATCGCATCTGCTGCAGTTTATGTCAAGGTCCGCTTCGGCCCAGAGGAAGACTCTGAGGAAGAGGCGACCACGGAGGGAGAGATTGAGCTCATGCCTGTCACCAGGCAGCCGATGATTGATCCAAACAACGGTGGGAGAATTTATGAGACATCTAATGAGCAGCCTGCCAGCGTTCCCATTGATTACACCAATTTCCCCACCATCAGCAACCAAGAGCAACCGACTGAGATCAGTGATGATGATTTAGTGCCTTCACCCCGCAGCATGACAGACCTCGAGATTGGCATGTATGCTCTACTGGGAGTCTTCTGCTTGGCCATCTTAGTCTTTCTCATCAACTGCATTGTCTTTGTGCTCAAATATCGCCATAAGCGCATCCCACCTGAGGGGCAGGCTAACATGGACCATTCCCATCATTGGGTGTTCCTAGGAAACGGCCAGCCACTCAGAGCCCAGTGTGACCTGTCGCCTCAGCAGGTAGAAAGTCCCAGCAACCCTTTGGAGGGCGTACAAACTTGCTGCCATGGGGACCACCACAGCAGTGGCAGTTCCCAGACTAGCGTTCACAGCCAGGTACACGGACGGGGTGATGGCAGCTCTGGGGGCTCTACGAAGGAAAATGGCGAGGAGGCAAGTTCACCCACCTCCAAGCGCAAGAGAGTCAAGTTCACCACGTTTACCACCCTTCCCACAGAGGAGCTGCCCTACAACTCCATCCCCATCGCAGATGAGGAGGACATTCAGTGGGTTTGCCAGGATATGGGCTTTCAAGACCCAGAGGAACTGCACAATTACATGCGCAGAATAAAAGAAATAGCCTGAGAAAGAAGTGCATCGTAAAGCATCGCTCAGCTTTCTAAAATAAACATTCCTTTCTATTATTCTCTTTTTCACCTAAGTGAAAGATAACTTCTCACGGACTAAAAAGGCCAATTGTTGTTTTGGTTAGGGTTTGTTCCATTTAGTTTGCACAGTGCTGTAATCTCATACACGCTCACACTGAAAAGAAAGCAAGGAAGCCAAAGACTCGACTGAAAGGTCTCAATCAACAGAGACTTCGATAAATCTTGGCTATAGCAAACGGTTCACTTGGGAAGCTGAGCCATGGACGCATGAGGGCTGCTTAGGTACTCTTATGTTCAGGTTCTGACTGGAGAAATCCTGATATGGACAGGTGGGAAGAAGTTAGGGGCTGTGTTTCAGTGGCTCGGCAGGACTCTGCAGTACTGGCCAACTCCAAACAAAGAGGCCTTTGATGAACAAATAACTGTCAAAAACTCTCATGAAAGCTGTGTTAAAAAACCTTTTCGTTTTTGCCAAAGTAGGGGAAAAAAACATTCTTTTAATGGCAAAACCTTCTTCGTTGTTGTTCTCGGTGCAGCACATTCATGATTTGTACTCTTGTTCATTCCCTACATTTTCTACATTTCATAAGTAGTTGAAAGTAGCCCGGCTATTAGTCCTAATGGTCCTGAAGAATCTAATGCCTTATAAAAGCGGTCACAGTTTGGTGCTTATATTAGTGCAGACACCCTGTTTTCTCACCACTGAGGGGCTGGAGACGATGCAGTGAAGAGCATTTGATGGAAAAAGGTTTAAAATGAGAAGAGCCTGAGCATCATGAGGATCTCAGAGTCTTTGCATGAAAAGAGGATCTTGAGGCACAATCAGCCACTTTTCTCCAAATTTGTAAATGTTTATATTGTAATTATATAATTATCCATACACATTGCTAAACTAAATATGTCATCATGCATTACACGCATGCCATGTTCGGCCTACATGCAGACATTCCTCTGTAGTGTATGTATATAACATGTTGAGCTGGAGCCAACTCCAGCGCAATCCTTCAATTAGTTACTCACTCCTCGATGGTGGAGTGGGAAGCTGGTTGAAGTCTTGGAAATTTTATAGTCTTGTGGTGGGTTGAAAGTTCCTGACAGATGTGTACATTTTCAACACATCCGAATCACATTCGACTGTTCAACATGGGGATTTGCTATGCATTAGGACTGTGACAGATCTAATCTTTTGATGTTTTATTTTCCTTCCCCCAAGTTTAGCTGGCCTCCAGCCTCTGGGAGAATAAAAAAAATATGATATACAAATATATTTATATATATATATATATATATATAAGTTGAAAACATTCTCGCTGAGCACAAGATCCTCTAAACTCTGCAGGAAATGTAATCCAACCTTACAGAAGGTCGCTGAATATATTATTGATTTTTTCCTATCATTTCCATCCTGGCCATCCCATGCTGTCACAGTGTCGTTTTATATCCATATTCCCTATTTTGTTCATCCATTCTAGTGAACTTACATCTAGAGGTCATAAATTTGCCTCCAACTGAACAACACGACCGAGGCCAGAATCTCGTTGCTCCTGCTGGGACAAGACTCCAACGTGTTGCCGTTGGCGCACAAGCTGGGCGGATGACATGGGTGTGAGACTGCGTTTACATCAACGACAAATCAGAACGAGCGAAATCAACATCAGCCAGAGGATGTCATTTTCAATTCTGGCTGTGTTTATTATTGTAAAAATAAAAAATCTCAACAGGCTGCTGGATGACAGCAGAGATACTAGTGTTTTTATCGTTAGCATAGCATAGCGTATGCGTTTTTAGTACTAGAGGGTTAATGTTATTCCAGCTCTGATCTCACATGAAACAATTTCTTTTTAGGACTAATGAGACAAACCACGAGATGAAAAATAACTTTCCAAGTTAGTTTCTTCTAATTCTTCACTGTACATCCGAAAGGCTTGGGTTTTTTCTTTTATGTTAACTTGACAGATTTCCGTGATCCTAAAAGCAAACAGATATCACGTCCTCCATCTTTTGCTATAATGAGCATCAGCTCTGCTTGTCACTCAAAGCTGTCGCTCAAAGTGTATTTAGTTGCCACCCAACCTGCTTTTTCCGCCCCCACAGTGTTGATGAAGACCCAATTCAGTACTGTTCTCATCATGGCAACTTTGTTGTGCAAATCTCGACTGAATTAAACCAATTATTTTGTCAGCTTTTTATTTACGAGTTCATCTGTGACAGTTAAAACAATCTGGAGGTTTGCTATTGCTACTGCTTGCGCCAACATTGTAAATACTGGAGCAAAACAGGCTTTAATTTTTCCATGTATTAGAAAGTGGTCATGATCTCCCATCATCAAACCACACCTTTGGATACTCTACATGTATATAGACCCAGAGATAGTACTTCATACTTAAATCCTGGATTGGGACTGGAAGGATTTGGCATACTGCATGAGCTCTTTATGTTCCAAATATAATTTGTTAAACAGCAGAAGGAACAGAGAACGGGGCAGTCTGAGCCCGTCACCCTTCAGCAGAAGCATCAACAAGATCTGCCGTTACGGTAATTTGAGAGAAATACCAGCCAGCTGCGAGTCTTTCTGCTCTAACTTCAGACGATGGTCTCTCAGGATGAATGTACAATTCCAACAAAACCTGCATCTTTTGTGTTTGGTGTTACTGTGCTACGCCCAACCCGGTGACCTTTCTAATAGAGTAAGTATCTAATAGCAGCTTCATGCAAAGTTCCCCTGATTTTTCTCATGTTACATGACACATCTTTTCCCACCCCTTCTCCTCCCTTGTGCATTATTACGTCCTTTTTGTGGTATTGCTGCTTTGGTAACATGTTGCTCATTTTGTGTTTTTCTTCAGGCTGCTAATAGAGACATCTTATGACATGTAAATGAAGATTTTTTTGAATTGTACCCCCACCCTCACATCCACCCACAGTGAACTGTGCACGACACACATGGCTCAGTCGACTGAGCCACATAACCACCACACTGACTATAATATTGTAATGTACAGAGCACTGTTACATTTCCTGTATCCTCTTGAAAACAAACCCTTGTATTTTCCCCCATTATATGTAAAGTACTAAAGAAAATGCAATACACAAGTGGTATGGTGTCATTTTTCCTTCGCTTTTAAGTTCTGCAGCAACAACAGTGTTTAATTAATGTTTTGGCGCAGTGTCCTCCGCATGTCAGTGTGAATTATGTCAGGACTTCAGCCTCCTGGAGCTCCGTCTATAGATCTGACCTTGAAGAATTTTGGCTCGTTGGGAACTTAATGTCTCACAAGAGGGTTGGAAATCACATTAATATGTATGACTTATACAGCATGACAGTAATAGTTTCACACATTTTGTGAAAACATCATGATTTGTTTCAGTGTGTTTTTATTTCCACTCAGGATCTAAAAATCTTTTACATGGCAGTAGATCACCAGGATGTACCAGGAAGGCGATTACGCAAGACTCCCGGCTTTTTATTTTTTTGTTCTTTTGTTGGTTTTCTATTTTAACAATATAGCAAATACCCTCTTGTTTGCCCATGTGTCTCTGCCAGGGTTGATCATATCCTGGCAGAAGTCCTGCTGCTATTTGAAGTATATATATCACTGCTTTTTCGCCCCTCGCTGTGCACAGTCTGAGTGCCCTCCCAAGATATTCGCTGACAATTCCTGCAGCAATCTGAAGATTCTGTGTGAAGCTTTCGTCCACGAAATCTATACTTGGAGGTGTTTACTTCAAGTTTTGTATCTCTTCTCCTTTAGTTCACTTCATATAGGCAGTTGAGATCAAAGCCTTTTGAACTCAGGTAAGACATGCTGGTTGTTAGGGAGGAGTAAGTGGGTTTATGGAACTGTGGAGACGGATGCAGACATTTGATCGCTGGAAGGAAACACTTGCATGGCCAGTTTGTGCAAAACACTACAGACAGCGAGATCTTTACAGAATCAAAATGCTTTTTTATTGTCATTGCATGTTTATTGTACAAAAATAGCACCATCTCACCTAAGAACTGCACACATACACAAACACTCACACTTAAACCCATAACACCCCCCCAGATATTTTCTCAGATTTTATCCAATTCCATTGTTTCTGCCTATCACTATTTACCCGAGTTACACGTATGGATGATTAAACAGTTTGTAAATCTGGTTACAAAC